>JAQFZW010000416.1:0-62832 GCA_034687055.1 Heteromurus nitidus
ATTGCGGGGCGTGTTGCGATTTCATAATGAATGTACGTATATTACTGGTTATCGTTTATCACCGCTCATCCCCTTAAGACCATTCTCTCTCATCAAGACCAACGTGTGAATTGTGCACTTGTTCGTATGTGGTCCCTCTCTGGTCATTTTTTGCGAGGATGAATCAGAGAGAAAGAAAGGGGAATAATAAACGTCATTATCTTGGTCAGTCAACATTAGCGGTAAGTTTGAGGAGTAAATGGCAATGTCATGCGGTTCTTTACGGCGATTTTAGTTCGCAGAAAACGGGGTACATTTTTTGACATTCCATCGTCTGTTAGTAGCAGACTTGGAAGATAACAATAACAGGTAGTAAATAAAAAAATAAGTTGGTGTTGGTCTAGTCGTCATCATCTTTGCTTTATTTTCTTTATCATGATTTGCGGGTCTCACAGTGAATGGAATGGACCAACTTTTTCCTTCGGGAAAAGTAATCAAACTGTGTACATACGGGTTATAATAAAAGTTATGACATTCCTCGTATTCCACTTCCTCAAAGCTATTCTCCCAAGGCTTGCCGTATAAATGATGATGAGCAAGAGCGGAGAGCTTTATTTGCCCATTTCATTTGACTTCAGGATTTACGAGCAAAAGAATGACGGATTGAGCGAAATACATATATGAAAGAATACGTCAGAGCACTGTCTCATTTTATGATGAATAATATCCGCCCTCCTCTTCCAACAGGATCCGTTCATTTTCTCTTTACTCCTTAAACCAACAGCATCATCACAATCATTGTCCATCCAAACACTGAAAACTAATGCGCAATTCAAGCAGACAAACAATCATTAATGTACCGTTTGGAAACGTATAAAGGCTAGAGAAGGGGAAGACAAAAAATATTATCCAAATCCATAAAAAGGGTTAAAGGTCCTACCCGTGGTTTATTTTTTACACGTCATCATCTTCACTAAAAAAATTAGGTACATTTCCAAATGAATTTTCGTACATTTTCGTGAGTTTCATATTTTTGATGAGTGATCATGAAACCAACGAATTATTCCAATACAGTGGCAATATAACAGCAGAATCATTTTTATATTAAAAAAATTCGGTTCTCCGCTTCCTTCTCCGTCTTTCCTTTCCTTCCATGCCGCTCTAAATGCATTTTCATGTAGATCAACTTCTGGTTACCACTTTCGTCAACGGTAAAAGCGATTTTCTCCTCTGGATGCGGAGAGAGGACGTGTCGTGGTTGCGCATTCATGTAAAAAACGTACACATTCCCATTGATTGTTCATGATTTTTTAAAGAAAAGTTCCTCTCTCTCCACGTCTTGTTTCGTATGTGATCACTACGTTTTTTGCACATCATTTCCTTAATAAGGGAGTTGTATGGAATGGAAACACGTTCACGCAGCTAGCAAGAGAGTCAGGAAAAGTACATGAGGTCACGATCTTGCAACTTTTTTTTCGTCTTTTCCTTTCACAAAAAAGTGCTGAACTTGACTCAAGTCTGACCGAGTTGTGTGTAGCTATTTAGCTACCTTTCACACCGTTGAAAATTGCAAATCCCAGTAATGCTTAGATCAATCGTTTCTTCTTCTTCTGTGTCTGCGTGTGTACTCAAGTCACACGAGAAACGAACAGAACAGCACACACACAACTCACCGTTTGTTTGTATAAAAGCTGACATTCGACCCGTGAACAATTGTTATTTTTTTCCTTCGAGAGAGAATGTGGAATGTGTTATCATTGGCACAATCCTACGTGACATTTATTGACTGAAAGAAAACGACCGTTATTAAAATGTAGTAAATAACTGGGTGTGGAAGGCTAATGCCATGTAAAATCAGAAAAGGTTAGTTTTTTTCTGAGGGTATCTCTAAAAGACTGAGATCAACTGTTGAGATGTTTACAACAAGGATTTTTTTAAAAGGGCTTGAGTGGATTATACAATAATTCTGTGTGTGTGGATTCGCTTCAAGAATTGATGCTCTTAGCTTAATGTTTAAAAATACTAACGAAATTGCATGTAGACAAGTTCAATTTTTTTTCGAGAACATACTTTCTGCTAGATATACTTTATGACTGTTTTGTGGGCATTTAACATAACTCGGGGGACGGCATATGCCATGCCCTATAACGTTTTCTTCAGTTTTGTAGATGACGTTCGAGTACAAGTCCATTTCAGATGACAATTCTGAGACGAAACAGGTTTATTGACGAAAGGCAAAACTGATGCATGGTCCCTTTCTATTAGGGATGTGTGCCTTGATGATTTAATGAGAATGTTGACTGCTGATTTTTTTTATCTTCTCCTGCGATGTGCGAGAGAGAGAACACAATCGCCTAGGCCAACTCGAGAGGAATATTGTCGGGGACTGGGGTAGAAATAAAAAAAGTCCGCTTTGTTAGGTATATCTCTCAGGTTGCGTGAAGTCGAAAATGATCTTTTTTCTCTCCTTTTTCTGTTATGTCATTGCATTCGCAATTGTAGGAGAGTACGAAACATGTCCAAATTTTTACACAATGCGTCTCTATATATCCTTCTCAGTCTTTTACTCTGAAAAGCAAAACGTACTCGCTTTTGGTGTCTTAATTGGGCGAGTGTAGTGAGTAGGTAGATGTGTGTGTGTGTGTGTGTTATAGATGTTACGTTACTCAAAAGGCTCACACACTGATTAATAAAGGATTTGCATGGTCATTTTCGTAGGATTTTTTTTGCGTTAGATATTGTTTGGGTTGATGTATGACCACGCAATAAGAGGAACTAGCAGAAAATCTGTTATTCAATTAAATGAAAAGAAGTCACTTTTCTTGTTGTGGGAAATAAATCTGTTTTTCTACTCACGTTGATTTACCCCCGCTGCGGCGAGAGCTAAGTAAACAAACGTGTAGATGGAGACTAGTTAAGAATTGTAATCTGTCTATTATATAAGTCCCAACAACCTGACTCATCTACACACCGCCGACTGATAGAGGGTGAGCAAGCAAACGAATGTCGCGAAGTGGATAATGACTGACTTAATCAGTCTGAATTGACATTGGTCAGTGGACTGAGGATTTGCCGCGGTAGTTGACATAAGGTATAAAGTCATACGTTCGCTGAAAGAGTGAGCAAACTCTACAAAAATGTTTTGAGAATAAGAAAAAAATCTTCCCCGATTTGAGCGAGTGTAATGAACACATAAAATCAACCAACTTAGTCCATTTCAATCTCGATAATTGACAGCTCTGATTTAGTAATTCGCTTCGTGATGATTTTATCAGGAGTTCAAAAAAATGAGAGCCTAAGTTTTCTCATTAAGAATACGCTGTTTTTTTGCGAGAAGAAACATTTTTATGCTCAATCCATGCCGTCTTCATTTACATCGAGTGAAATACAACCAGAGAGAGGAAACGGTTTTAACCATGTTTGGATTGCGAATGGTCATAGAATCAAAATGCATTCTGCTTTCTAAATCTTCTAAATTGCATTATATGTGACTATCCAATCTTATATGCATATCCAGGAAAAATATGTGCATAAATATTCTGACGCTAATTCTCCACAAGCCAAGTCATATACATATCATCCCTAATCAGAAATGATTGCTTCCAGGGAATAAATATGTTGCTGATCGTGGAGATGATTAGCCATGCGATCCGAGTTGTGTTGAGATTTATAATTCCAAAGAAAATCCTTATCAAATATCGATATTATTGGTTCATAGAAATCGTTATCAAATTAGAAAGGAAATTCAGTTGAATATAATTTTTGAAACAAAAAATGACTTCGTATAAAGTAGGCTGGCTGTAAGTGATCCTGATTTCAAGAATTATATCCTATTTACAGGACAATGTACTCTGACTTTGCGATTCTCATTTTTAATGCAACCTTTTTTGTATCTGATGTTTTGTTGTTTGTGATTCTTCCAGCGTCGCCTCTGTTGCACTGACCATACCATATAGTTTTGATAGTAAACCCTCAAATTTATAGACTTGATTATTTTGCAGGAAGCCCCAACTTTTTTTTCATGCAGCATTCCTTGAATACAAAATTAACCTTTCCCACAAATGCAAATCCTTGAGCAATCCAACCTGTCGATTAATGTGACGGTGACTCTTTTTTCATCGATGAAGAGGCGCCAGTGAGCAGTGCCCTTTTCCTGCTTAATCCACGTTTTTTACAAGTGATTGTTTTCCAAAGTTCATATTTTAATTACTGAATACGACGACCTCGACGACGACGACGTCTCTAATACCTTGCCTTTTGCAATAATATTTTTCTGGCAGGGAAAACTTTAAATTAAGAATGGAATGCATAATTACCTGGGTCATGCTTTTAAAAAACAAACGTCTCAAGAAGCTACCAGAGATCCGCATATTATCTTATTCTCTCGCGAGAATGACGACGATGAGCAAACAAAGAGCAAAAAACGGGAAAAAATCAATTGGCAGTAAAACAGGATTTTTAAAAGAGAAATGATGATCAAGGGGAGAATGTAAACATGTGATTTTTTTTTCTTTTATGAAAATCTGACTTTTATTTACGATAATCCTTTTGCATCTATACTACCTACAACTGCAAAGTATTATTTCCGAAGACGTGTACAGATGTATGTATGTATCTTATACCCAAGATAAAAATGGATAAGATTGTGAGCAAGGTAAGATGTGAAGGTCGACGAAAAAAAATCAGGAAAAACATACAATCTACATACGGAGATTGTAATCGTAAGGTGCACCAAGTTTTATGGTGATATTATATGAAGTTCTAATGCAACTATTTAAACAAAGCTTTAGAGATAATTTTTTTTCCTGGGATCGTCCATCTTTTCACAGATGAAATCCAATAGTTTTTAAAAGAAGGTAACAACAATTCGTGGCACAATAAAAACGAGCTGCCATGATTATTCAATAAAAGCGGACTGACAGTTAACAAGATTAGAATTCTTTAGGATTTCTCAGGTGCACGATCATAAAAACATGAGGGATTACCGAAAGACAGGGAAAGAGAAGGATCTGCGTAGATTGTGTGGAGTGGATAAAAAACTTTTTTCTTCTTCTCGATTTGAACTTTCTTTAATAGCTTTGCTTATATTAAGAATATATGAGAAGAAATACAATAAAGTAATGAAAATGTGAACCGGGAAGGATATTTTAGAGAGGTGAATCGTTCTTCGGGATCGTCGTGATGATTCAATGACTTTATGCTAGATGTGAGTCAACTCTTGCTTGTGTTATACAACTACCTACCTGTCAAGTTGTTACTTAACAGAGTTGAAGGTTGGAGGAAAAGTAAGTCAGATGTGAAAAGTCAGAGTACGAGACTTTCCCAGAAAATGGATTGCACTTTTAAGACCACTTTAAAAACTTTCACATTGAAACAGAGAGCGACGTTTTGACGGAAGAGGTAGTAGAGGATGAGCGTTTATCCAACATGAAATGAAAGTGGCGTTTTCGCCTCATGGAGAGAGTCTCTTCAGTCTCTTCGCTCACACTTTGGATTTACATTCCAGAGGAGGTAAATATATCAGTTGGCAGGCTGGAATGAGACGTGCGCTTTTCCGGATTCGGATTAGTTTTTATTGGGGACGAATGACAAAAGCTGCTCTCAAATCCTTTTATGCGTGATCTGTGTTTTAAGTAGGCAAACACACAGTTTCTCTTATCGCTTTGAAGATAAATACGATGATGACATATGGTAATACATAGACCTACTTGCCATTGTGTATGTGAGCTAGAGTGTATCAATCAACAAAGATGTTATCCAGTGCATGATTTTGGATGCTGGTATATTATATCCGGATTTAGTTGGAGATCTTTTAGTACGTTTCTGACTGAAGCCAGACAAAAGTGATCTCCGAAACTCATAGTTGAAGTTGGTGTGATTTTGTCAGTCAGTCAGTCAGCATATATTTATTTTCAAATATATGAATTCGGTCCAGAATATATTCAACCTCAAGTGGGTTTCTCATCTTCCTTCCACTCACACTGCGAGCAGAAGTGCCGATTCCCTTGAAATGGGACTTCATTCCGAGCACGATTTCAAATCAACTTTCTCCATCACTTTTCGCTAATGATGAGACGACAATAATGATGGGCAAACAACATCTGACAAGCGGAGTGCTACGATACTTTATTATTATGTTGATTAATGCCAGATCACACCGCACAAAATAAATTACTTCATCCTTATCTCAAGAAGAAGATTATGACCTGTATCGGCATATCTGTTTATAAATCTGAAAACTTCGCTATAAATCAAACTTGTCTTCACGGACGGATGACTAGATAATGATGAGGCGAAGATGTACACAACCTTAGGAAATAAACGTAACGGTGAAAGGTGTAGCGAAACGTGTTAAAACTCATTATATGATCCACTATATACAGCTCCTTCACTCGGGTAGAATTATGGCGAAATCTCTTCATTTCTATACTTTTTACGACCAATTCATTAACAAATGAACGGAACATTTAAATATTCAACCGTGATATATTTTTCTCTAATTACTTTTTTCGCTGAAAACAACAAGAAATAAACTTAAACCGAAGTCGAACTTACTTCGCAGCCCGAAAAAATGAGAAAAGAGAATCACAACACAACCAAAATCCAACCACATTTTTGTACAAAATATATATACACTTCACCTTATAGCCTTTCTTTGTGCCTCTCTATGTCTATGTCAGCAAGTTCACATTTCATGAGCACTCACAGAACACATTATTACGTGAGCAAATGCATTTACGTAACGCAAAAAGGAACAAAGTTGAGGTTGCTCACTCATCCTCACAAAAGAAGGGGGATGCTTACTTTTATGAGAATTCAAAGCCAAAATGGCATGTGGAAGCATATCTAACATCGTAGATGAAGTAGACTCAACCAACAAACCAAGTTGGTGCGAAGGACTTCGTCTATATGTGTGCACTGCACAGACTTCGACTATGATCCTACTACCACTGAGCTATTCTCTTTTACCTTACCTGCCGGTTCTCAACAAAGTTGGAATCAGTTGTTGGCGAGCAGTCAGAGAAGAAGCATGACGAGGCGTTGTTGTTATTTGTTATAACGATATTTTCGCTCCTCTCTATCCAAAAGGCCTACCACCTTCATCTCTACCTTTGGATACACACAAGAAAGAAAAAAAACTTTTCCTCTCACACATTTTTTTATCCCTTTATTCGTTGAGAGAGAATATCAACATTCCAAATCCGTTCCTGGTGTGCAAAGGGTTAAAAACACATTCATCTTATCGTGAAATAGTGGAAGAGAGAAAAAAATTCTTTTTGGATTATTGTGAACTTTTACGAGTCAGATTGTAGATGGATCATGTGCGTTGACCAATTCATTAATTATCCGAATCTTAATTCAAATCTGATATGTTGTGAGTTCTACTCCTCCACTACGGATTCAACTTGTGCATTGACTGCTCACCCCACAAAGGAGTCAGATATCCATCACCACGATGAGATTCAAAGTTGTATCCTTTTCCTCCACATCAACCCTTACCACCATCACCAATAAGTGATATAACTATTTTTTAAACAAGGGTTTCTGCTTACACATTACACTCCTGTGCATCATCAAACAACAGTTAGAAGTTCGTCTAGCGAAAATTTCGCAATAAAATTCACTTACTTGAAAATAATATATATTTTTCTGCAGATTGCGAAAAATTATAGGGGATAAGATATACCCCGTCAATTGTTTAATTTACTTTTAGTACAGCAACGTTAATTACATTAAGTCTTTTTTTACTTCGCCTCTCTGTGGTCTTGTGTGTTTACCCTAAAACAAGAGAGTTAAATGTACGGAGTAGGTACACATTACGATTTACTTTACTATCATTAACTTTTATATCCGTTGTGTTCCCTACGAAGTTGATCGAACACGAGAGAGAGAGGAACATTTTTTTACACAGTAAAACAAACTTGTGTGTAAAAAGAAGGTAATAAAAAAGTACCTGGACTTTACCGAGAGAGAGGAAAAAACGCTACACACATCCACCACCATCACCTCATCAAAGGGGAAGAAAGCATCTACTTAAAAAGTATATATATCTTCAATTCAACCCTGTGAGAAAGTACTCTTTTTACCGGTGCTAGCGAAGACAGAGTCAGAAACAATAAAAATAAATCCTACAACCACGAACCGGAAAAGAGATCTGCAGAAAAGACTAGTTATCACTGTTATCTGAAAGATCGCCAACAGAAAAAAAGTTCTGTTTCTTTCAAGTGATTCTTTTTGGTATATCCTTGCTGAACTTGATTGGTTTCGACTTTTGTTGTGGATCCTCTCTTTTTTTCACCACTACTGTTTTACATGTGTGCGTGCATAACATCCATATCGGATCGGGATCATCTACTAAAAAGTCCAACTTTATCGGTTCTCAGCATCTGGATCATCGGAAGTACCCAATCCCATGGAATGAGACAAAAGTGAGAAATGCAGATATAAATATATAGCTTTTGCAAGAAAACGTGTATTACACAAGCAAAAACCCAAAGGGAAAGTGTTTTTTATTGTTGCAACCACAAAAAAAGTAGCTTTTTTCGATCGTGAATTGTTTGAGTCAACTTGACGTGAGTTTGAGTTTAAATTTTAATCTCAATGCATAATACATTGTGAAAGAGTAGACGCGACGGACACAATACGAGATTTTTCTCCCCTTCTCAAGTTTCAACATTCCATTTCGCTTGTTTGAGAGAGAGATATTTGTTTTCTGAAAAAGTGCATTTTCGTTGTTGCATCGACCGTTTCTTTATTCTTGCAACAATCATCATTAATCTGTAATTCCGTGTGTGTCTTCGAAACACGTTCCTATTTTCCAACAATTTCGATTGTATACCTAAAGATTTTCCTCGCGTATAATATATATATTGCAACGCGACTCGTGTGTGGCTTTTATTACACCTGCCATTTAATCCCATAGAACACGAACACTTCTTCTTCGCAACTTGAGAAGCTTACGGAAAAATTCATGAGAAATATAGTGGATGTTGGATGAAAGACGAAATATGTTCAAAGGAAAACAAGAAGAAGTTCAAAGAAGATGAAGAAACTTGTTGCAACTTGAAATGCAAGAGAGACCAGCAACTCCTTCTTCTTGTCGATATTAAGTGGAAGTGCGCACAAGATACCTTCTTCTCTTCCACTGATCTAATCATCGAAGACAACACTTAAAGGGAGAAGGAGAAGACGACACCATTCATTGATTGAGTTGGATCAACAAACTTCAAAGAGAGAAGAATAGATCAATTGATTTCAAGGAGATATCCAACACAAGGGCAAAAATATTTTTTTCGACACAAAATAGCACCTGTGTAAAATACATAGGTTCTCACATGTCATCATCATCATCTCTACTTTTCTTGGGAATTAAGAGAGAAGTTAATATCGAAAACGTGTAATTAACTAACACACACACCTCACATGTCTCTGTCGTCAAGTTATACTTTACAGTTTTGGGATAGAGCACCTATTTAATTAATGTTCTTTTTTTATTTTGAGGATTTTTCTCTCGTCCTCTAGTAATATAAATTTTTGCTTGGACTGATTGGTGTAACAGCTTCTCTTCGTGAGTTCTTCAAGCTACAGTTAATTTATGGTATGCACTCCTTTTCGTCATCATCCAAGTGTATATGGCTGAGTAGCGACTGTCAATTTTATTTTTGTTTGGTGGCAACTGCCAAATTGTTGGTCAATTGATTGTTTGTGATTAGGAGAATTCTTTTATGCCATTTATCCTTTTGTGAGTGAGTAAGCGTCAAGTGTGTAGTAGAGTCACTTAGAGCTAACCTGGATTTGTTGCAACAAAATTAATACCTACCAATCCAATATTTATCAATATCGGCAACCCAAATACAACACATTTAACAGGTAAGTTCACTTTTTATTCAAGTATTTCATCTCTTCGTTTGTGAATTGATTTAAATTCTCATTTTATTATGCATGCATGCCGAGCATCTACAAAGCAACACAACAGATCATGATACTTACTTGAAAATTTTGCCCTTTGCATCACAAAGTCTACGAATCTACGATGCTACAACGAAGGCATGTTTTTTTTCTTCGAGATGTGATCACGATATAAAAGTACATACAGGATCTGTGGAGGAGCCTTGAAAAAAATATAGTTTTTACTATTGGTATTAATCTTCGCTTAGATGATTCACGTACCCACATACACGATACTTCGCAAAACGTACACAGTCTATTACTTTAGGTATATAAGTTCGACTCGCTGCAATGCAATGTACTTTGTGTTGATGTGTGAGCTCAATCATTTTCAATTGACCACTTCGATTATTGCTACGTTCAAGTCTTCATTTCTCTGACAGCTTGTATTTTTTGCTGGCGATTTTCATAGAAAACTTGTGCGTGTTTTGGTGTCTGCGTTTCTCCAATATATTGTTTACGTTGATAAACGATAAATGGAGGGGATACAGAGCTTCTGCATAAATGCATAGTATCACGTGGATTGATAAATGTATTCTTGTGAAAATTAAGTGAAAAGCCTTTTAACACAATACGGTACGTATGTCTTATGATTTGACACGACAAGCATATAATATGAATATGTGCAGGTGCATATTTGATTCTCAATGAAAGAAAGATTGTTGATTTTGAAAGTGCATCTTTTTGTGGGAGAGAGATGTGTTTTTAAGGCATTTTGCATTTTTTTCGTTATTGGTAAAAGATTAAGCAAGGCGAACAGGTTCACTCTCAAGTTTGTATTAAGGGATATTTTCAACAAAATGTTTCTGATCTTTTGCTCAGATATATATACTTTTTTTAGCGAAATGTATACGTACGTATTCTAGGTGAAGGTATATTAAATGCAAGTTTTTCTGTGTTTTATCCTACGAAAAAGTTGAAAAGCCGTAGGCTATAGAATAGAATACAAAAAGCAAATGTTAAAATGGCAAACATTTCTTGAATATCTGGTTAACACTTTGGATGTAGTAGCCACAGCTATGCGTAGCGGCAAACAAAATATAGCTGAAACTGGTAAAACTATAACTGGTCGCCAGTGTCTATATCTCAGGTTATAGTCCTGTTTTTTATCAGGGCTCTAAAAGATGATAAATGTGTACAAAAAGGGGCATTCATGAATACAACCAGAAAATGTAACAATAATTATTGTTGATGCATTTTTACCTGAATATATATACATCGAGTAATCGTTCGTTGAGCCAAACGCAATCGCACTTGGGTGAAGAATTCGCAAGCCACCGCATCCATTCAAGTCCAAACACCACACACACACTTTTAGCGAAACAAAACAAAGTTGAATTGTAGCAAGCCACTGGCCCTCATGTTTTATTAACCACTTCAGAGAGAGAGAGAGGCGCATGAACGGATTTAGAATAATAATAGCAAAGGAAAACATAACTGCAAGAAATGCAATCATTAAAAAAGAGACTCGAAGCGAAGCTATAAAAGCGTCAGTGGATTCAAGTGTGATATTTTTTGCGCAATACATGATCAAACAATGCACACATGAATGAGTGGTGCATGTACCATTTCAACTCTACAAAATATACCATTCACCAGATTGTGGGCTTAAGAAGAATTAGTCATTTTGCCTGTGGTGAAGTAGTCGTAGTAGTAGCACTTGATGTGATTACTCTAAAGAGCTTTATAATGCTCCAATAATACAAGTAAAGAGCAATAACAATAACAATTTTTTTTATCCCTTTCTTTTTCGACCGCTTGTCTCAATTCTCCAAATTTTTCTTCCCTTTCGGTTGACAAGTTTTGAATTGTGTCATCCAAAACACGGTACAACAATTAACAAGCTTGTTTGCTCAATTTTTGTTCTTCACTTTTGTCTCCCCGCGATCTTGTACTCATAATCATGTATCCTATATTTGATGCAAGAGTGCGCGCTTCTCGGATCAATTTTTTGATAAGACTTGCCTCGCAAAAATGTTTATGCATGCTTAATCATGCTCATTGAATTGTATTTACACATTTCAATTATAGATAGATTGTTTTATGATCAATCGGGACACATGCGAGAAGCATTTTGAAACTTCTGGATTTTTACGGACGGCCGTTTTTTTTATTTAGATTCAATTAAGATTTTCACGTGCCATATTTCATATTTCGGTAGGTAAGACGGAGTACGTATTATGCAACAATCCGTCTGTAAAAATTTTTCTTGAATAGAATGTTGCACTTGCACATGGATTGCACTTTGTTGTGAAGCGTTTTTGAAGTGTGATATTTGGCAGAGTGTGGCGGAGCCAGAAGTGTTTTCTTGATGCACTGACATAATTTCTAAAGCAGACACCCGCAATTTTCTCTCTCCAAATATAGTCGTAAAAATTGTTGTTTGTGGTATCCACCCAGGATTATATGCCTACGTACATAATATAATTTTCTGATATTGTGTCATGATTCATGAAAAATCTTACGAGTACGCTAGATTTTTTGTGTATGTTCAAGTACGAATCTATAACAAAACGTGAAGTTTAAAAAAGTTTATACTTTGTACACCAGTTCAATTGTTATCAAAAGTGATTTTTTTTCAAAAGAAGAGTTTTTTTCGAAATTGAGGGCTACTTGAAAGGGAATTAGGAGAGATTGAAAGGTGAGTTGGCGATGAGTGCATTCAATATTGCAATATTATATTGCATCGCATGATGCATCATTGTACCGCTCCGTTAATGATAATTGTCGTTTTTCAATAATGTATTTAAACTGCATCATTATTATTATTATCCTGCGGTAGGAATGAAGTTGGAGTCGTGGCACGAAACAAAGTCACAAGTTATATACTATCGTTTTCTTTGAAAGCGAAAATATAGACGACCGTGCGGTGTATTCTAATCTGCATTGTAGACGCAGAGTCACAAAGTCAACGAGTTCAAACAATTGAACGAAATGAAAATGATGATGAGCTACTATTTCAGCTTCAAATTTCTAATTAAATTTCATTTTTTCGTGCATGCTAAAATGCTCAAGTCAAAAAAAGAAGTGCGTGTGTGCCCTGTCATCTCTAATCTATCTACAATCTTATGGGAGAATATATGTCTCGAAGATGCGTTTTTGAACCAGTTACAATATACCTAAATAGAAATTACATGCTTTGAAATTGAAATGAAATAAGGATAAGAAGATGATGTGTAGTGAAGTCATTTTGAAAACTGTTCTCAAATCTACATTCCGCATAACATATTGAGGCAGTTAGTAAGTGAAAAGATGTAACACACGACACAACCGTTGCGTATTATTTTTTACTCGCTGCTTCTAGTGATATAGATTTCTAGATGCAGGTTAGGTACGGTACAGGGTGCAACGATATGAGCAAAGTAATAATGGCAGAAAGAAAAGTGAAATGACTTTGAAACAAAAAGGATTGAAAATTTGAATGGAAATAATTGCAAGCTTAAATTATCTATACCGCTTTAGAGTAGAATAGACACATTCGCAAAAAAGACTTTACAAAAAACATGCACTGATCTGTTACGCAGCTTGGTAATTCCGTATTCTCTCTTATTCGCTGTATGCAAAAAAATCTCTTAAAAGATGCTAATTAGCATGTTTGTAAAACAGTAATTACAATTTACATCCATATTGTTCCCTTTCAAAACAGACACCTTTTACCTCAATGAGCATGAATGATCAGAGTAATGAATTTGGTGATGAATGGTTATTAAAAGGGACTCTTACTCTTTTGCAAAAACTCCCACTGCGGGAGGGGAACTGTTCTTTAAACTCCTTTGCACTGTTGTTATATATTTAATGAGTTTGCACTCAATCCGTGTCCCGTAGTTTAATGTTCTCTTTCCTACACTTTTTTACACAATATTTCCTCGGATCTTGTAGATATCTTTAGAAACTATATGAAACTTCCTATTTTTACACAAGTGCTAACTTGCAAATGAGTTTTAATCTTTCTCACGAACAAGAGAAAAAGAGGAACTTTTTTTGCAACATTTGAAGAAGAAAAAATAACGAGGATACTGATATTCAGGATAAGATGCAGAAGCACACACGTGCATTATTTTGTAACAAAACCGTGTGAGAACCCGTTACCTGATCATCACCCAGTGGAAGAGGTGTGTGTATAATGGGATTCGATAGCGGTGTTTGGTCCTACTTGCTGCCTTTTTTTGGGGTGGAAGCAAAAGTTTAGGGAAATGATGACGACCATTGCACACCAGAAGAAAAAAGCTATAGCTATATACCACCACCCAAGCTACGAATTAAGTGTTTTATATGCTTATAAAAAGTTCTCTAAATGAGCAACTCATTGCACAACGTAAGAAGGCTCATCAACGTGATCAGCACTTGGGTTGAGTAAGGAGATAAGCACTTGTAGAATTTAAATGTGAGCTGTGAGTTTAGGTATATATATAGTGCACTTACTCAACTTAACTACCTATCGGGATGCATGCTGAATTGAATGATACGAATGTGTATATGTAATGGGCATCGTCTTATTGCATATGGATATATGAAGTTAGATATAGGAGATAGCTGTATAATAGGTTGTATGCCTTGTTACGCACATAATAACGAAGTAACACAGTTTTTTTCTTATGCAATCTTTCACCACTCACATCTTCCCTTCATTGGGAGCTATTACGTTCATATTCGAGAGAGGAGGAGGAGGATGGGTATGTAACGGAAGATGATAGAAAATTCGCGTATCTCTCTCTGACTGAACTAGTTTTCAACCAAATGAGAAGGCTGGGGCAGGGAAGCAAGGAAAATTATGCGTGTTCCTCCAAAACTCTATGATTATCTCACACGCTAACTTGTGTGTGTTTCTTTTCTAGTCACTTTCCTCATTTCCTGTCTCTCAAGGAATGCTCTAGCTCTCGCCGTCAGACTTGTCTGAACGGAACCCACGTACTCATAAAAAAAGTCTTTAAGTTAAGTGAAGCAGTGACTCCGGACCAGTAAAAAAAGTAAATTTTTCTTGAAAATTTTCTACCAGATTTTTTCCCCTACAGACGGAACAGTCATCTAACAGGAACAGCTGTTGCTTTATGAGAGTATATATATATTTATGCGAACACGATAAGAATGATGAGGAAATGAAGGTCGTGATAGTTTACTACCGTTCACATTTCGCATTTTCAGTGTACCGTCGCGTCCGCTCACTTTGCCGTCACCAGCTCTTTCATCAGTTGAAGTCGAAGTGACATTATTGAGCTACACAAAAAATGACATGTGTGTGTTCATAATGAGCTTCGAAATTAGTTCGAAGCTATTTGCTTTCATAACTGACATGACACCTTATGCATGTATCAGAATATTATTATTTTTTACTCAACATGAATCCATAATCTATCTATGACCGGCGACACATATTCATTGTGACATTTTCCTCCTTTGAGATTCTACACATGCACTCTGCATTCCATTGGGACAGGGAGGAAAATGGATGTGCATTGCATATTGCACATTGTACATTACATCTTCTCACATTGATGACAGAGAAGAAAGAAGTCGCGGTGTATAAGAGCTTTTATACAGCTTTTTACTGTGCAAAACTGAAACGATGTGTCGTCCTCGTCTTGTCTTCCGTGATGAATGTGATGCTCATGCGAAGGCATTTTTCCTAGACACTGCGTTTGTATATACTGAATCCTCTGATGACTCTTGATGTATGTATGCTTTATACACACGTCTACGAGCATGATAGAGCGAATGGACATATTCATATACACACACGTGTTCTCTCATATGAATACACTCCAATCCAACTCGAACACAAACCACTAAACGCGATTCGGAGTTCTTGGTGAAAATGTCAAGAGCTTGAATATATGTACTTCATTTCCTGGTATTCTGCATAAAAAACCTGATGTGTGGCATATGAGCTTTGGATGCAACGGAGCATAAGATATGTTACCGTTGCTGACTTTTCGGGAAGCAACAAGAAGAAGAAGACCCTCGACAAACGAAGTTAACCTTTACACATCGCGCACGATGAGCAAGTTACAATGAAGTTACCTCTTCTTCTCTTGCTAACTTTTCAGAGCTGTCATGTTGTACATGCAAAGGGAGACACGAACCAAGGCGTTTTCTCTCTCCCCACTTGACGATTCTTCAGAAGATGTACGTACGCAATGTGAGTTGAGAAATGTAGGTATTTATGAGAATTGTAACTTTCGGAGGAGAAAAGGGGAAAAAAGAAGAACAAAGAGTATTGAACCAAAAGCAAAGGTATAAAAAAGTCAAGTAAGTTGGCAAAAAAAGGTTATGCATATGTATGTTTTATTCATATTTCTACATTCAAATCCCTCCAAAGTCAGAGGGAAACATATAATGTGTACATGTACATTACAGTGTCGTATTTTCATACATATAGGGGCTGTGCTCTGTATAGAATCACTGGTGATGTCTCTTTTTGCTCGAAACTCTGGAGAAATTTGCAATTCTTCAACCTTTCACTATTTTCCTCCTTTTTACCTTACTCCTTTTTTGTCGCTCCTCCTTTTCGCTACACAGAGACAAAGTGCTCAAAAGTGCTCCCCTGAACTGGAAAATGCATTTTCATGTACTGAGACTATATATCTGTTGTGATATATAGTTTTTTTTAGGTTTCTTCCCCTTTCGCTTTTTTTCCGGTTAAAAAACCTCTTTGTCTTCTGTTGAGATGAACACGTCTGGACAGTTCTTACATGTAGCTTGTGTACTCTTATTATTATGGTCATGGACAATAGATATTCATATCCAGTGGGAATATTCAAGTGAAGGAATGGTTGAAACGAAAGTCAAAACGAATCCACATCCACCCGTACACCTTGCAAAAGGGATGGATACAAAAAAATGGCTGTAACATTACATATTTTCTGCATGATGTAGCTTTTTTTTTGCTGTGCACGGCATATAAGCACGCATTTTTTTCAAACGGTCCCAACTGACTTTGAGTTCACACGAAGTGAACTTGGTTTCCCTTCCACTTCCACCCTCCTTCTCAACATCATCTTTGTGAAAAAAATGTGTGAAAGGTAAATCGTGAAAGGTAATGACAAGGGAGAAAGAAACGTTTAGATCATATTTGAAAGCAGCAAGACGTGCGCTCTATATTTTCACAAGGATATATGCATTATTTACGCACTACAAATCTTGATAGATATGATATTTTCGTTCAAAAATTCGTTGTTGAAGAGCACCAACTGAAATTTGAAACGAGTAATATTTTGAGCTCATGGGAATATACCCTAGGGTTACCTGACTATCTGGGGTTTTATAGCTGTAGTGGAGGAATAAGTATGTAAAAGAACTTGTATATTCACATTGTGCTCTTCACTTTGACAAGACACTAGAAGAAAGCATCCAAAGTTTTTTTGCACTTGTTCCAAAAAATTGACATTTGTTCGCCAAGACACGTGGAAGTGGAATACAATTTATATTTTCATGGAAAAATTTACCATTATCGTGTGTCACAGTAGGAGCGAGAATCTGACTTGTAAACAATCGTTTGATATCTTTTCTACCTCCAACAAGAATTTTTGGATTCACTTATGAAATACCTATCTACTCTCTATATAGGTGACGAGCTAGTGCCTAGAAGGGTAAAAAATGGAGAATTTCATGTGTAGAGGTATGAAGGGAAATGTAGAGAAAGGGAAAACTTGAGGGCATTTTCTTTCCTCGTGTATGTAAGTAGTCCACAAATGAAACAGGAGATTTCCTCTCATATGTTCCACAAGCTTACAGCAATTTTTGTTTGTAACAAACGATATCATTAGGCCAAAAAAGGGAATATTTTCTCCGCAAAAACCAAGGGTAGATATTCTCATCATATTGTCATCATCGTTATTATTGCCATAACCTGAAATTGATATCGGAGCACTTTATTTTTAAAAGTATCCAACTTATTCTTCAGATGACAGAGGGAAAACTACGGAAGGAGACATGGTGAAGGGAAAACTTTTCCATTTATTTTCCATTTTTGTCATAACGAGAGGAGAAGAGAAGTAATGTTCATGGGGAAAGTTGAAAAGGGGTTGTTTGGTGAATGCTGTGGCAAGGATACATACCGACGTACATAGTACATATATGAAAATGCTCCTTGTCACAAGAATATGGTTTGTATGAATTGCATGCATGACTGGTTACACCTTTCCATATACACGTGTACATACGACACTGATCATCCAAATATGGAGAAGTGACGATAAGGCGACCAAGTCGAAGAAGTTGTTGAAAAGTTGAGATGCGAGTTGGATAGTTCTCTCTCTTTTTGTCGTTGCGAGGAAAATTGCAACAACCGTTGACAACTCAAGAGACAAAACACTTCGTCTCTCTTTTTTTCCAACCAATATCCTCTGTGGCAAAGTGGGTCATTATTCATTCAAAAATATAACAACTTTGCATCACATCGTCGTCCTCGTCATCATCATCCCTCGTTTAAAGTTTATTCCACTTTTTGCTGTACAAAGCCGCGGCGACACACGAGCAGCAGAGAAAATGCTCGGGAAAAGAAGGGAAAATATGAGGTATATTTATGGCTTTCTGCTCCTCTCCCCTGGAAAGGAAGAGAGACAACTGTAAAAGTAAGAATGAAAGGAAGCGAAAGACGAGGGGAAAACAGTTGGAAGGCGCAGACAAAGGAATGCTCTCTCGGCATACCGTCATGTTACCAATAAAAGGAATTTTTTAATGGAAGGAAGGAAGTAATCGTTTCTGAGCAGAAAAAAAGACAAGTGTGATTAAGTTTTGAGGAAGAAGTAAGGAAATTATGAGAAATTACAGTTAAGCACTAAAAAGGAACAGTAATGTTTACGTTTATCCGTAAGGTTCTGTCAAAGACATTGGCATATAAAAAAAGGAAGTTCGGATGAAGATGACGAACAATATATATAGTATGTGTACTATACGCTTCTGCTCTGCTGGTGCTTGCTGAGACCATGACAAATTCTCGCAGACTTTTGTCTGCATGTTACATGTGTCATATTGTTAGAAAATTGTCCAAAAAAGGAAGCAGACGGAGTGTGTAATCGTTTAATGTGCCAGTATTATGTATGAGTGCGCACATGGAGTATATGATGTGGGAACCTTCACTACTTTCTCGAGAAGCAAGCTTTGAGACAGACACACTCAAAATGAATGCATGGAAATGCGATTACTATTTCGGGATAATGTGGTTGTATGCAAAATTCGAATTACGTCATCGTAGTGGTCGTCGTCGTGTTTTACTGCACAAAAACATACCTGCGAAGAATAGAAAATACTTTTCATAGTTTCTGTGTGAAGCAAATCACACCCGGTGAAATCCGCAGATTTCATAAATATTTCTGAGACCAAAATAGGGAACCATGCAGCTAACCTGTTCAAATGTTTTGGGGACGTATTCCTTTTCAAAAATCAAAGTGACGTTGATCATATTCAACTTCAAGACAAAAAAATTCAATTTCAATCTCCTTAATCAGGAGAGAGGATTGCTGGAAAATTCAATAATCTTCAACTTATCATGCAAACCCAAAAGTGATTTGCCACTAACTTCTCCTGTTCCCGGAGAAATACTATATCTTACTCGTCTGCTTGTAGGACTGATTCATTGCTTTATTGTATTTTCCACGATGTGGCACACCTGGTTGAGCAGGAGGAACGGGAAATTGCATTACAATATTATGAGGTGGTTTCCCGTTCTCTTATGTCGTCACAATTTCTCCTTGAGTCCACCTCAAAGCAGTTTGCCTTTGAAGTATCAGAAAGAGGTTATACTGGTAGTCTGAAGAAAGGAAACTTTCGATCATAACTTGAAATTTATTGCGTTATATGCTGATAATGATGACGCCGGTTTTAGCAGCTGGGATCAGGCTTCTCTTCTTCTTCAGTTTCCACAACCGTTCAAAAAGCCGCAGATGATCTACGCAAGAACATAACAGACAAGGCTCAGAGAGGTTATTGGATTTGAATCCTCTCTTTACTCTCTGCCCTTTTCTATATTCAATAAATCAACAATGTTGAACAAGAGGGATTTTCTTTTTCATAAAAACGTTTTACAAACTTTCAGTTCATCAACCAACTCTATATTTATCCTCTTATCATTACTATTAGGTAAGGAAATATCAGATCATGTGTATGAAATAATAACTTCATCATTTATTACCCCAAAAACACTGGGCACACACACACACATTCACTCACTCACGAGAGTGAAGTGAGTAAAGTGGGCTCATTATGGATTACGCGAGAGTGAATTGAACCATGAGATGAATTTCTGCTGGCGATATTTCATTTTTTGATTGAGGTTGTGGAGAGTTTGAAATATAAACTATAAAGGATGTTCCTCGAATATCTTATCCATCTATCTTCTGCAATTAGGTCCATGTAATAGACAAATCGTGTTCAAGTGTATTGTCTTCTCTTTTACTACACACGCATCCATAAGGTTCATCGTACATCCCCTTTTATTAGCCAAAAATTTACGAGATGATGCGTACATGTGTCTACTCACACTTTATCTGGAAACGGCGAGAGGTTGAGAGAGCCGAGTTGATTAAATTTCATATTTGTTGTAAAAAGCGATGATGATGGCAAGGAAGCAGCCACCGTGACTTGGTTCCGCTATACAAACGCAACATACTACTATTCCCTCTCACCATTCATACCTAAACACACACACCCTGTATACAATACGGTAAAGAGGATGATGCCGAGGGGAAGAGATTGTGAAGAAAATTCATTGAAACTGAGAATGCCGTTGAAGGTGGTAGCACCCATACTTGCGTACTTGTATTTACTTCTCGTTTTGCTATAAAGAGAGCACAAGTGTGCAGAAAGACGCTGAGTGCATTTATGTTATAAAAAAGCAAACTATGAGGAAAAAAACAGAGTCCACTCATTCATTCACGATTCGCTACTCCTCGCTCACGTATGTGTATTGTTTGTATGCTTTTACATGTGTAATCTTCACGGTAAACTATTCGAATAGTAAAAGTGGTCGCTGACTCTGACTCGTGTGTAGTGTTGTATTTGTATATACCTACCTACATACATACACGTTGTTAATATGAATTGTGATGATGATGCTCATAATGCGGTAAAGCTCTCCACTTTGCGTAATTAAAAGCTTTTAAACTGTTGTGGGCCTGGTAAAAGAGCAATCAACCAACAGCACACCTGTTTTTTCTAAAGGAAGGAGACGAAGAAAGAGAAAAAATTGGAGAATTGTGTGGCGAGAAGACGATAACGTCGCTAAGTTGGCATGTATTTTTGCTCAAGCAAGTATAAGAAACGAGTTAATTTACCGAAATGATATGAAGCTGCAAAAGCTCTACTAATGCACTTTTAGGACATGTCCATCCCACAAAAACATCAATATTATAGTAAAGGTCTTTTGCGTAGTATACGTGTGAACGAACATACATGTGTTTTCTATATGTGCACGATAATGCACTTGATGTAATGATGAGAACAAGAAAGCCATCGGATTTCTTTTACAGGGCCACAAACCCACAAATGACTACACGCATAAGGAGGAAAGAGGGAGGACGAGTGAGAAGACGTTTATCGAGCTGCTAAGCTGATTATGCACTTTTTTGATTACTCTATGTATGTATGTGGTTACAGAAGCTCACGAGGAAGAAACCTTGTAAAACGAGAGAGAGAGAGAACGACAAGTGTAGTGCAATTGCTCAAGCCAGTTTTGCACCAAGCTACATAAAATATATAGTACAACAATAGGAAAAGTGCATTATAAAAACTTTTGGTGAGATAAATATTCTTCTTGGTGTTTGGTGACGGGGGGAGAAGAAGAAGAAGAAAATGCACTTTGTCTGTTGCACTGCATTCTCCCTTTACTAAAAATCCAATCTTTATCTGAAGAAATATGGGGAATACCGGTGGGTACACAAATATAAATGTGAGAAGTAGCGGAGTTTGACAGTTGAAAATCGCTCATGTTAATGATGAGGAATCCTCTGTGTAACACAATGTAATCCAACATTATAAAACTAGGAAGATGATGATGATGGTCCTTTCTGATAACAATGCAGGATGTGCAAGAGCAGCATAGTCGAAATAGACTTCGTTACAACCTGACTTATTGTTAGGTCTAGTAGTCCTATAAGCAATAAGCATTCTTGCGTGCACTAGGATTTAGCGAGCATGATAAAAATGCAGTTTTTGTAAACGTCGTAGTAAAGATAAGCTAAAAAGGCTTATTGCTTTCGGTAGTTTTGCCCTCAACTCGTCATCATTTTATGGCAGGCATGCAATGCAGTGATGCATTTTCATCGAAGATGATTAACAAGTGTTGTGTCAATGTGCTCGCTCGCACTCTCGTCCTTCTCTCTCTCCCTGTGTTTACGAAACGTGCCAAGAAAAAAAGGCAGAGGAGAGGAGAGAGAGAGAAGATTAAACTTTGTGGACTTCCTCTGCACTCTCAGATGAGAGTGGAGTTGGAGTGTGAATGCAGGTGTATTTAAGCTAGACTATGAATAATACATTGTTAGCGAAGGTGTGCATAGACAGAAGAGAGCTTAATTTATTCTTCCTGAGCACTCTTAGTGGCACTCTCATTTCTTTCATTCATTTGATAGTTCCGTGGTCGATCGTCGTCAATACGCTCATATTTTTTTAGTCTTTGTGTTATGCTCAGAGCACATATATATATATACTCTAGCGAAAAAAGCCTCGAGGGAAAAGAAAATGGAAGGCTGAGACTGAAAGCATAAATGTATTGACTGATTTTTATATCGTGATTCCTTGAGTAACTGCACTTGTCTTGAAGAATCGAGAAGAAGATGGGGGATGGATGAATGGGTGGGAAGTTAACAGGAAAAAAATTAAGTATGCTGTCGCAAACATTTGTTACATGGAAAAGTTTTGACTTTGTGCTAAAATGCCGAACAGAAAATAGGCGCACATTAAATAGTATGGCAAGCTGAAATATAAAACGAAAGCGCAGAGCACAATGTTTAAAAAGATTGACTAAGGTATTTGGGTGGAATGAAGATGAAAATTAACTAATAGCATCCTATTTACGAGACGTCGTTTGTTCGCAAACATAATGCTGCAAAAGGAGTATGGTCGATTGACGGAAAAGAATGGGAAGAAGGAGAAATGGGGGGGAAGTGTCGGGATTTGCACACAGGAGGAACAAGTGTGTGAAGTAGAAGAATGAATGCCAAAAAAGCGACTCAAGAAAAAGTGCACTGCACGAAGTCATTTTCTTGTTTAAAATGGTGTGGGAAGTGAAAATTCAAAAGTGCATTGTATGCACATTTCGCCGAGACGCTTTCCTTTGTCTTGTAAACTAGAAATAACGGCTAGAAAATTGGCAAAGACACACGGGCACGACTAATCCTGTGTTCATGACATAGAAGAAAGAAGGGCAAAAGTCCAGGAATACCGAAATCTGTTTTTAAATTACCAAACCATGATTTGCAAATTGTTAGAAAAACGGAAAATATTGTAACACGTTTAAAAATCTTTCGCAGTTTGAATACTTAAATATCAATTGACTGTAGAGAATTATCGGTGTTTTCGGGTTCGTTCAGAGGTGTGCGCATGACGCCGTGCAATATTAATGAATTATGTTCTTATTAAACAGCTTTACCACAGGTTCAATGAATGGTAGTAGTTAGTTGATAAATTTATGTTCATTCATTTGCAATGTTGAGATTTGATATGTTTTTCAAATCCCGTCTTAATTTTGATCTTCACTTTTTTGAAATAAGAATATATGAAATATGGATTGTTCCTTGCATTGTAGTCTTCTAGTCTTATTATTATTCCAGTGCTCAAAATGGTCATAGTCATACCTTCTCGTCTGCATCATTGACCGAACTAGGAAGCTATTTGAAGAAGACCACGCAAGTATTTTCTCCATATCCTATCTTCCTCTTGTATTAAGTTCATGTTTGTAAACTTGCTATACCTAACTTGAAAAATACTTCTTACCAATTTCCACCTGAGCTAAAGAACGTTATCATACGTACGTACTCGTCCACTTGCATTGAACACACATAATCTCCACCGCTGAGTCACACTGTACCTTGTGGTCTTCTTGAAAGATTCTTGTTGATTTGAATTATAGTAGCGTACCTTGTATAACTTTTCAAACACAACCACATCGTTCGTAGTACTCTTCGATACTCACGTTCAAAACGACTGTGCACCTTCATGCCTGCATACCTGTCGCGTCCAGTTTCATCCGTGCACAATAATGCTCTTTCTCGAAGAATGGAAGGAAGAGCGAGGCAAAAGTCTTTTTACTCTGGCCATGCAGGATCAAAGAAATGAAAAAGAAGAAAGGGATCTATTATGATGAGTTTAGGTCTACGTATTTACGCTGTATTACGTGTATATTCGTACGAGACGAGTTGTTTTTATAACTACGCTCTCTCGCCTGTCCCGCATCCCATGTTTTTATTCTTATGTATCTACATTGTGTGTGACGGTGTGAAGTGCACTGCACCGCACTGCATGCATACCGCATACCACTTACAACACAACATCGTCGGCGAAAAATTCTTTCGTGTGAACGTCTAGTAAATCCGCTACCTTTTTAGCTGTACTCTCTATCAGACACATTTTTATGCACAGGGAAAGAGTATACAAGTGCATAATAAGAATAGGCTTTCGTTTGGGTGGAAGAGATACGGAAACAGGTTCGGTGTTTAGCCTTTCTCGAAGTTATTCCCAGCAGCACGCCAATGGCAATGGCATGAGCAGAGCAAACAAAAACGCAACCTTTCCCAGATATATAATATAATACATACATATTTCATATCCCTTTACTACTCATATCAACCATAATATGTTAATGCAAGAATAGTTGTCCATAAAGGGAAAGGAATTAACCAGAGTGTGCTCAAAACGTCTTAACGAAAACAACTATTTCATTTGACTTTTATTCAGTTTTGCAGAAGGAGGAAAAGGAATAAAATCAACTTGACTCTTTGAGCAAAAAAAATGTTTTCGGATGAACTTTCGGCATTTTTACGAGGGATATTTTTGAAAATAAAAATCCTATTATATCCATCACTCGGTTTGAGTTATGAGAGGAATGTGCAAAAAATATATTATGTGGTTTCATGCATATTTTAAGCTACTATTCACAACATCGGAACACAATCATGGAGTGGTACAAGACGAGGAGATACCAAGTGGGAATGAAGAGAAACAAGTTGGATCCCAAAAAAATACACAAAGTGTATTAGTATATCGTGCCGTCGCCTTAAGTTTCTCATCAGATGCAAACTAGCAACAATGAATGTTGACATCCAGTAATGTGATTTGGCAAATCCCGTTGTAAAAACTTGACTCGGCGAAGTTCAATTGTAATAAAAATGTCAGACAGAGAAAAAGATCGAAAACCGTGAAAGAGTCTTGGGCGAGTGAGTTTTTTTTGGTAAAATGTAAACAATGCACTCTCAAGAAGAGGGAACGTTGTGACGAATGGAAATAACATGAAAACAAGATAGAATTTTTTCTACAATTTACACCAAAAGTCTACGAGAAGAATAAATTCACGTCGACTGGGAAGATGCGTTTTTTGCGCTATTCCGGAAAAAGATGCCGTAAAACATGGTGTGATATATATTCACTTGACGGTCAAGTCCATTGTCCACTCGCTGTCAGTCACGAAAGAAAATTGAGAGAGAGAAAAAGACATGCTATCGTGTGTCTATGCATGGCTGCACGGAAATTGCATAAAAATCTCAATACGTCTTTTATTGGCTGGAGTTGAGGAAGAGAGAGGCGAAAAGAGAAGAATCTCTCTGTTGACTCTCGTCTAACGAAAAAGGAATGTTGTTTGCCGCATTATAAAACGTCCCGTTTTCTTCTTTAATATCTCCAGAATCGTGACTGTGACCCTCGCCTCAGTTGCCGGCAGACAGCTCGAGATTCCGCTCGCTTCTTGTATTATTTGAAAGTGAGTTGCCCGAGAGCAGTGTATTTTATGAGGATTTTTTTTTCTCAGCGCTCCGCTTTATTACCGGAGGCTAGCAATCTCGCGTCTTATTTTCAGAGTTGTGTGGACCGTTGTGTGCACATATAGCAGCAGCTCAGAATAAGAAGAAGAGAGATAATCCCAATTCCAATAACCGAGCCGTCGCTCACTTGCATATGCGTACGTACCTAAAACCACCCAGCTCACTGATTTCAATTTCATTCACTTGCTATCGCGAACTATATATTTTTTTAAAAGAAGTATATGCATAAAAGTGCTTATGCACATAGAGCAATTTAAGATAGCTGACGATGATATGAATCACTTAATTTCCTGTCCTACAGTATCCCATGATGAGCCATTCAACATTTTTAGCCGTATATGAATATTATAAGAGAGTTCAGGTAAAAAAAAGTAGGGTAGGCTGGGGATATGGAGTTAGACTGCTATTTTTTATTACTTTCTGGAATTTTTTAAAGGGAAGAGCGAGGGCGACTCAAGAAAAGAGATACGGAAGACGTTCTGATAGTTCTGAAGAAGAACTTTTTACCCAGACTAGAGACCTTTCATAAAGCAAGTCTTGTCTTTTTCACTTTTTTGTACCTTTCCCCCATATATTCTTGAGGAAAAAAACTGCCCAAGGCTTCTTCTTTCTCAACCATTTTTTAAGGTTTCCCTTGAGCCCTGACTCACTAAAGAAGAAGAAGAAAAAATTCTCGCCAGAGTAATGAAACAGAACTTCACAAGCTTGAGATAGGTTAAGGTGATTCCTTGCCGAATGTAATGAAAGTGAAGGGATAGGGTTCGACGGAGTTATGAGATGAGTCAAAGGGATACACACAACACATTTTGTGGTAGACTAGGAAAAAGTTATTTTTTATGTTGCAATGATGTCGATGATGATAGGCTGCATGAAAGGATCTTATTTTCGAATTGCACATAATGATAATCCTTTCGCTGGCTATGCGATCACTATAAATTCAGGAACGATATACTAACACCAAGTTGGTGTGCAGAAAAGGATATATATTTTTTATTATTTGCAAGTCTCAAAGGAAGACGTAAAAAGCCAAGTTTAGGGAGAGGATAAAAGGTATAATTTTTTGTCAGGAGGGGGCTAATAATAGGTAAAGATGCACAAGGAAATGTACTAGTCCCAGCTTTTTTAGAGTATTTTTTCGAAGAACGGTCTTGTAATCTTGTTTTAAAAATTTGCCACAGCAGAATGCATAACCCTACTACCTGTGGTGCATCCCTTTCTGCACGGAGTCACGACGCCAGCAGTAAAACTGAAAAGAAGAAGTTGTAACATATTTTTCTTGATACTTTATGGGCAAGTTTTGAAGGGGGAAAATTATTACAATTATAGAAACTGCTTGAGAATTATCTGCCAGTTGTAAGGTAATTTGTAAATAAGACAATGAGTGGTGGTGTTGAGCAACACATGACCATGAACTTGGTCATGATTTCCCCATTATGCATACACTGACAGAGAGAAAGAGCTACATACATACTTTGCACTGGGCGTGGAAGGCTCTTACTGCGATTTCGGCGTCAGTTCATGGTTCAAGGAAGTGTAAGGAAAGCGTCACCTACAAATGTATATGATCTCGGATTGAAATACCAGTAAAAAACTGACTAGACAAAGTTTTCATGAATCTCTTTACCTCATCATTAAATCTTATGTAATATTTTTAGTAGAGAATAAGGAGAACCTTTTTATTCAAGACAAAGGGGAGCATTACATAATATAATACGAAGGATCATATTTGCAAATCCTTTCTTTTATCTGGCATCATTTTTATTTTATGGTACTTCCGCTCAGGAAGGATTATGTTCTTAATAATGAACTGAGTGATGCATAAAAGAGAGCATACAAAGAAGAGGTACTTTTTTGGCAGTAATAAAAATCTTAAGAAAACTCCACCAAAATCATGTTACACGTCAGCAAAAATACTATATAGATCCTGCCATAACTTTGCTCAAGTGACAGAATGAGACTTTGGAGTGTAAAAAAAAGGAAAAGGTTGTTGGTAGTACTTATGGCTTCCACTTTTGTTAAAAGTAAATATAAATCTCATTTCCTGACTTGATTGGCCAAGTGCAAGGTTATCTTCTCAGCTGCAGATAGATTGTTTTTTTTTCAGCATTGTGAATGAAATTATGTGGTCAATAATGAACACGCATATACTTGATTGAAGTTATTGGGAAATTGGCTTTTGTTAATGCGTGCTTGCCTCAGTGTATTATTGCACACGTTTATGAATAAAATCCACGTGATTCTATTGTGGTGATGTGATATGATTGGAGATTTTTTTTTGCAAATACTTTTTCCTCCAACATAATCCCAAAGACAGATGGCTAGCAGCTATAGGAAACTGACCTTCGGACATGTTGCTGCATGCACGCAGACTGTATCATTATTCGAGTTGAGAATGACCAGTACGTTTTACTACTTCCTGAGAGAAGAAGAAGAGGGTGAACGAGAATAGAGCCTATTCTAGCCTAGCTTCTTCATTTTTGGGAGTGAATGAGAAAATTAATATGACAAAAGAAGACCACCATTATACCTCTTCTTCCCTTTTTTGTTACACCTAGATGTTTTATATAGCTGTGTGCTGCATGAAATGGATGTAATCGTTCTGCATGAAAAAGTGAATCTGAAAATGTGAAACCGTTTTTGGTCATCAAACCATGAATATATGCTTTGTTGAAAACTCCATATACTTATATTCTAGCACAAACTGTTGGTCTTTTGAAAAAACAGTAATGTTTCTGCAGGTAAAGGTAGGATGAGCAGAACAAGAGTAAAAAAATATCGTAAGAAGTGAAGAAGGTAAACTACAAGCTTTCATGAAATTTTGTAATTTCTTTTACGGCAGAGAAGAAATATTCATCGTAGTAGAGCTTATTTACCTGCTGCATTCTTATGAGCTCCGTTCCATTGCCGTCTTTGGTGTTTGTCTGACCAGTGGAGAAAAAAAAGATAAGTGTGCATCGAAATTCATAGGTTGGTAAATCTATGTATGTCTAGTTCATTAAGATGATGGCGTTTTTTGCTTGTTGTTAAAAGAAAATGAGTGTAAGGGATAGTAGTAAAAAATATGGGGATGAGATTTTTGTGCGTTTTTGCAAAGTGCGCGAGAGAAGATATCCACACATCTGCTCACTCACACACTGCTTCAGCTTAAGCTTATACGCTTACAACGACTCAAGTCTTAATGATCTTACAATCGAGATAAAGTTCCTTTTTTTACTACTTCTGCCCATCTTCATTTCACCAAAGAAAAAATGGCTAACATGTGTCGAGCTAACTAAAACGTTTTCTTCTCTTCGAAATTCCTCTCTCTCTCTCTATCTTCGTCTGCTCACATCTAATACCTATCATCACAACCATCTGTATTAAAATATAAATGGCTAAATAGTCGGATAGCAGCCTGTGTGATGTATCCTTTTATGTCTGAAATGTAATTGCTTTGTGTTGTATACTCTCCTCACACCTCACTCCCTTGTTTACGATTTCAGGGAGAAGAAGAGAGGGATTTTTTTTCGCAAGGCGAGAGAGGAAAAAACGGAGAACTGCTATTTTCCGATAAAAATCTTTGTGAAGCACGTATGAGCATTTGAGGACGGGTGTCTTTTTCATTATATATATATCGCGTATCGTATCAATTCCTACATGCATTCCTTAGCGATGCTTGCATACCAAAACCGTGCCTTGCTCGGATTCCACGAATTTGTTCCCTTGTACATAATTTCATTTCTCTACCCGTGTTGTGTTTCTCCGAGGCACACGGTTCATTTTCTTCGCACTTATTCACCTTGTCTCAGTAGGACGGTGACACGGTGAGAGATGTGGAGGAGCAGATCCCCAAAGCGAGTTTCCAATGAATCAAGAAGGGATATATATCTATCGAAGTAGACTTTGTTCTAATCAATCATGATTACTTCCTAATGAAGCTACATACATAATGTGAGTGATAATTGTTCAGATTTGCCTCAAATTCCACAACAGGACGATGACGTACGGCTGATTTTTTTTGCTGATGCTAGATGACATGAAGAGAATCGTGACTGAAAATGATGAGACTTAAGATTTCGCGATAGAATCATATATTCTTCTAACGTAACAAATATTGTATGCGAAACTGGATGATGATGATATGATAGATAAAAAAGACTTGATAAAGTTTGAGCTAAAATTGCGCACATGTTTACATACGCCACCAATTTTTTTCTTTAAAATTCTACCCCTCAGGCTTCTGCTATCACACTCGAGGCGCAGGAACAAAAATCTTCTGCATACATTACATTATGAATTAAAGGCCTTGCAAAAAGTGTACCTGTCGTAAATGTGGAGTAAGCTAATTGCAAAATATTTTCCGTAAAAAACAAAACTAGGAATAAAATTGTGAGTGTATTAATGGAGAGTTTCATTCAAGTAATTAACTTTCATAGGAAATGGAGACGATATGGGAGAAGTATTAAGTTTCTATTAAAAAGCGAAGTATATATTATGTCGTGCCCTGTCAGTCAGTGTATGCATAAGGATAGATATATTGATGTGAATGTGTCTCGACTCACTGCGCTGTCTTTAAGGGCAAAAAATTGTATAATAGATGTGTTAGCTTTGTGATTACTTCACCCCACTCCGGAATGGATACACATGACACGACGACATGCTATATCTTTGATACCTTTCGCATACTTACACTTATGTGTACTGTTTGTAATATGCATAATGTGAAACTCTATAAATATTTACACTTTTGCACACGTCTTTACCTGCGCTTCCACACTACGGAGACGGAGACTGAAATCAGAATTTTGCATCAAGATAAAAATATATCTATCTCAGGGGAGCTATCTGTCGCCTCTTGAGTTGATGGGTTGTCTCAAGGTTTTCCTTTTCCCACAACAATCAACAAACTGACAGTTGGTTTTCATTACACAAAAAATATCGTACAAAAAATAAGCGCCTATAGGTATCCAACATATGTGATATATGCTCCTAAAATCGCCTCATATAAATACGACGTCTTTTTTCCAAACATAAAACGATCACGACGATATACCGAGCCCAATCATGGTTACCTAATACGAGTTCGATTGAGCAATCGAATCTCTTCGAGGATGAGCTTGAGAGAAGCACACGTATCCCTGCGGTTTACATTCCTTTTTCCATCATCATGAAAAATCAGAAAGTTGAATCCACTCTTTCGATAAAAAAAGATCATCTCTAATGCCATAAGTCATAGTAAAGAAGACGACAGCTCAATTTTTGCTTTTTACTAACAAAGGCTCAACCCATATACAAAAAAATTGCAGCTTGTTTATATCAGTAAACACGAACAACGCACATCTCTCGTACCTAAGATAATCTATTTTTTGCTGTGTGAAATAGCATGCTCCCTACAGATCTTCAGCAAAGAAGAGAGTTTACAAGAATCTAGAATGAGGGATGAAAATAAAAGGACAAACAGGGGAAAAAATTTCTTGCATGAAAAGATTGCCCAGGTCCTTGCAAAAAAACAGATTGAATTTGTTATGCTGCACCTGGAGATAAAAAAAAGTTTTAATGTATTCAATGTAAAGCAAGGTAAACCACGAACCGTGAAGATTTTGTTTTCTTCTTGGCTTTGGGACAACAATGCAAAAAATGACATGAAATGTGGTTACTCAAATGAGAATAAGTGTGTATTTTTAGCAAATATAGCAAAAGTAACATTATACACTTGCTTATCTCATTTGTATGGTGGTGGTGGGACCATATATTGTCGTTATTCGTCGTAATACAAAAAGTGATGATCCTGAGCACAAATATAGCTCATTTTTGTATCTCAAATTGAAGCCATATAACCGCATACAAATTCCACGAAAAAGAAGACCAACGTCATTTCACAATTCAACCAAGTGCAAAATTCTCTTGGTCATGATGCGATCTTTTTTCGCAGTTTGGTTTGAACCTGCATACGTCGTTCATCGTCGTATTGTTAGTGTATACAATTTGCAAAAAGGCTGTTTTAAAAGATGAGTCATAGAAAGGAAAAAAATTGCGTAATAATGAGAGTCGGCTACAATGATGTTTACAACTGAAAGGAATGTTTTAAAGATGAGGAGGGGAGGTAAACCTGGCTAAAATGTGTTTGCCCGATAAATTAGATAATGCACCTGAAGAATGCTTTAGGTATCCTCGTAAAAAAGAGTGTGTTTTCCCCTGAAATAATATAGCAGATAATGGCTGAAAGGTCATCTGCTCCTCTCCCTCGTGTTGAAAAAAATATATATTGTTCTTGTTTTTCACGTGAACCGTATCACTAGTTTAAGGAGAACAACTTATCATCCAACTCCCAAAATGTTTTGATCATGTATCACTCTGGCGTTTTCTCGGGATGCACTTATACATCTCTCCCAAAAAATAAGGAGCTTTTCCTCCTTTTATCCTTTCCAATCACTTTTCGACCAAAAAGCCCACGCCACGCTGCAATTTTCTTGTGAAAGGTACCTCGTTAGGAGAGAGAGGTTCGGATGGAGTTGGGTTGGACAGGATGCATTTTTTGGCTCATGACACAAGCTCTAATTTAAGGTTATTTTCTATGGTGCAATGTGCAGCTTCACCTTCTCAAGGGAGTAATAATAAAGCATTTTATTGGCGCAGTTGTAGGAATTTGAAGAAAAACAAAGTTGTTTTTTCTCCCTCTCTCGAATCAATTGGCAATTTACATTCTTTCCGAACAAACGTATCCCTCAAAAAAATGTTCACGTCTTTGGAGAAAAGTTGCGAAAATGTCTACGATCTCGAGGATCAATCAATTTACCCAATAAAAAGAAGCTGTTGTGAAGTAGATCCAGCTAAAGGGAATACGTATGCTTTATCGCCAAATTCTGATGAAGGACATTCAATGTAGTGAATCATCATCTTTCAGGAAAATAGTTCATTGTGGATCAAATCTACCCCAGGCTTTCTTCTTATAACAACTAATCCCACCTGCGGAGAACATTATCCCACTCATTTGAAACATCCTTATCCGATTACATATATATTTCTTCGTTGGCACAACCCAGCACAGTCTCATACGTAATCAATTGCGAAAAAATATTTGCGTTACCCTGTTTTTAGTTTGTAGGCAATTTTTGCATCATGCAACACGAAATAATCTTCTTTTTCCTGAATTACATTAAGATCATCGTAACCAGTACAGCTACTACCTGTGAAGCCATGTGATGATGGTGTGGTGATGTGTTGCACATTTCGTTAGTAAAAATACGTCGTATCGGGATGTACGCTCTAAGTAGAGGAACAAGTGACCTTTGCTGGCGCCAACGACATTGAACTATTGAGGTCCGAGTCTCGCATAGCAAACGTACAAGCCAATACAATAGACGACTCGACAAGATCTCCTATCAATATCATCACATATATACAGAGATTCTTGCAAAAAAAGCTGCGGTACATACACGCGCATTGTGTATCTTATGTACCTAAACATTTGGTCATTCAAGCATGATTTTGTAATAAAGTTAACAGATAAAAATGCTTTTAAACGGGTTGAAAGAAGCAGGCATGTCTCTCTCATCACAGCGTCACACACACAACAGGTATAAAATAATACAATTTTTCTTGTGTGCGTTGGTCACTCACAATTGCATCTTTCTGTATATACCTAACCTGAATACCATTACGCTGACTGAACTGGCTGGCTACCTGCTATTTCGCATCATTGTTTCTTTCTCAGAAGTTCATATCATTCCGATCATCGTCATATAATCTTAAGGTTTAGGAATTATTATAAACTGGATGAATAGTAAAATTTAGAGAGAGAGATGGAGATGACGATGACGACAACGTTCGTGGCTGCGTCGTACCTCCATTTATAATGGCAACTTTTAGACAGAAATTATTAATGCAAATCATTTTCAGTGAATGAATAGTAATTGGTGAGTTGTCTATACGTCCATGTATGTTAAGTACAGGATACAAAAAAATCACCACTAATTGTCTTGTTAGATTGTATACGCAATAAAGGGAATACTACTTGACTCCTCTTCACGTTTGCACTTTTTGTACACGCATAATATCTCCGTACATGCGGTACCAAATCATCATATATGTTTCATATAGATTCGAATGTGCATGTCTATGTTGTCTAGAAAATAATCAAAGTGAGCATGCTGCTGGTCAGCATGAATGCAAAAGAGAATAGTAACAATGATTTGATTCGATTTACCCTAACCATGCCACAACTTCATTGACCGTGGTAGTAGTAAAGTTGTATTGATGCGTGGAGCAAGGGAAAAATGCTCACTGCACAAAATTGTTCAGTCGAAGGCTGAAAAACATTGTCAAAAGTTCCTTCTTGCAAACGTTACCATTTGACTACCTACAAAATAAAACCTACACACTCATCGCTCCTTTTTCTCGCTTGTTTTTAGTGTGGGTAAACTAGTGAGCCAAATACTAAAAAGCCTAAAACCGGATCCTGTGGTTTTCCTAACTGTTTGCTTTCACGAAGTATCACTGCGGAATAAGAAGCCGTGTCTTCGGCCCAGTGTAAATACTAAGAGCAAAAAGCTCTACATACTTTTACAGAGTGTTTCGTGTGCAGTTTTTTTGGAAGTGCAGACACGTAACGAAACCTGGGGAATCAACAAGGCCGTATGACATTCACCTTTTTCTTAGTTTTCGTAACACTGCTGCAGTAACCAATGTGTTCCCTAAGTTGATATCGGTGTGCATTAAAGCACTCTGCAGACGGTGGAGATGCTGCCATTTCTAAAGTCTGTCTGGTGGGTCACATTAGCTGGCGGACCTTTAGGTGTGAGAATGTTGGAAGATATTCGCTGAGTTGCATTGAGATAGTTTAGCGTATTAACAACGTGAAATTGGAGTGGGTTTTATAAGAAACAAGCATCACTCCACCAGCATTCCCTTTACGGGTCAAGTCAAATGCCAGACTTCGGAGACGTTAAAAAGTTTAACGAAAATTATCATGAACTAATGATACGGCAGGTGTTGTGACTATTTCTTGGGTTGAGATCTGTGACCAACTACAGTTATCATGTGATATGCAGATGTAATGCAGCGTGTTTTTGTTAAGCGTTCTTTATAATCTTTCTATTTTTCAAAGAAAGTGAAAACGTTAGCGAGAACCTTTCTAGTTTTTAGTGTAAAAATCACTCCTCCTTCACTCGACAGTATTATGTGAGTTGAAAAGTGAAAAAGTTGAAAATACAAACGTGACGATTTCTATTTCCCCATATTTGGGTAAGTGGAGCTTTCTTGCTCATTTTTAGACATGTTATGGTCATTTTTATATCATCACACGCCAAACGAATAGAGACCACACCACACCACCGGCAACAGCAGCATAGCAGGTTTTTTATGCGATTGCTATCTTCGTGTATTATGAGCTTATAAACATCGTCATCATTTCGTTGGCATTCTGCTTTTTTTGAAAGACAACTTGATTACTACGAATTCATGTAATGAAGTCACTTTTTTCAAACAAAATTTGCCTGTAAATAGTGTCCATTTATGTACACTAAGCGAAGTTTATAAATGCGATGTGAGTAATTGGCAATTTTGTTTGCGCCGTTTGCGGTTTATATAGCTTTTTAGCGAATGCGATAATGCACGTAAGTAACAAGTACGTTAATGTGGATGTGCAGCATGTCGGCAAAATAAAAGTGCAGTTTCGTTACTTTATGAATGCAGTTCATTTTTTATATATATATTTTACTCAGCTGAAAAAGAAACCAGTGCAAATGTAATAATGTGCGAAGTTCAGTCATTTACAACCAATTTGTGGCAAGTATATTTATGGGATGAGCGGAGGAAAACAATTTTTCATTTTCTATCAGATAACAAAAAAAAATTCGTTTCTAATTTCTGAGATTGCCAAAAAGGAATACACAGAGGGACGGCATCTCGGCCAGTAACAAAAGCTTTTCCTACGGACGCTGTTAATTTTCTCATTAGAACGTTTACGACTTGTGTAAATGACAGGAGAGTGAACGCACAATCCCGTAAAAGAAATAAATGAGGCTTATGAACTAAATGCCTTTATTTTCAAAAGCGTCTCGAGTGTGTTGTTCGAGTTCTCTTCCTTCCACTTTCCTTCGCACTCGGGTTGTCGGCTCTGGCGAAACATCCTTATTTTCTTCAAGAAGCCAGAGTGGAAATGGAAGAAGAAGGACATTATGCATGATGATGGCTTGTTATAAATGCATAGTTTTATACGCATATACGTATGGATTTTTATATTCAAGAAGGAGTTTTTGTTTGCAATTCACATCTCTCCAGAGTAGTCGGAGGTCTGATTAAATTGATTTTCCTTCGTGAGTCCAAGGAAAAGTGTGTGTGTGTGTAGTTTTTGGGGGCCCAAAACGAGAATGCCAATATCCATTTGAACGATCTAGTTTCCTTCAAGGTATCCTTCCGAATTGGCAGTTTTACTCTTAAAAAATGGATATTTCCGGTGTTCTCGTATGAATGTGTGTATGCCCTTCTGAATTGAGAACGACGGTGTTCTTTTTCAGGCACTCTTCTCGGCCAAGCTGGTCGCCTCTCTCTCTGGTTAAGTAGAATTGCTAAGGAAAAAAGTATTTTTCATACGATTTGCTTTGCTGCCCCTCTGGACACAGAAATCCTCTCTTCTGTTCAATTCTGTTGGCTATGTACGACGGTATAAGCATAGTCACTAGAAAATGCAATGTTATGGCTCACTTGCAGAAACTTTTTTTCACCACTTTTTTTACTACTTTTCTTCTTTACGGAAAACATTCACATATCTATTGGAAGTGAGGAAGAGTGAATTGAGAGATGCTGTTTTCATACTTTTCTCTCTCTTTCTTTCCTCTCCTTGGAAAAAATCTATATATCTCAGAGGGACGTTCGAATTCCTTATGACTCTGACTTTTTTTCTATTCCTCCGACAAGCCGTTTCCCTGTAACAGATAAAGTTGAGGACGGCTTGGGAGTTTTGTGGAACAAGGAAAAGAAAGGGAAAAAAGAGCTGCAAGTATTTCTTGGGCGCAGATGGATTAGATTATTGCCTTTCTTCACTTTTCTCCTGATCTCATCGGTAGTTTGTCCCTCTTCTTATGGGAATTGGACTTGCTTGAATGACTCTTATGAGGGCACACTTTTCCTTCCTGCTACACTACGCTCGTCACATCTGTCCTTTCCTATACCTACCTCTATGGCACTGAATGACTACTATACAGCTAGTGTGTGTGTTAGTTTAACTGGATCGTCTGACTGACAACTTTGTCTCTTTTCGGTGTAATATTAGCCGTGCTTCTTCACTCTCCTTATTTCAACAGCCCGAGACCACATTCGATGAGGACATATTTGTTGGGCACATGCGACACGTAAAAGCGATGAAAATCTTGCCGATATGGCTATCGGTACACACAGCCAACCGAGAAGTAGGAATAATTTGGAGATTCATTTAGCACGTTTTATCTGAGGAGCCAAGTGAAAAGACACAACTTTTCCCAACTTAACTCATCCTCTCCTCCAAGGCTTCATTTGGAGAGAGAGATGTGTCGTCGGTGAAAATGTCAACTTGGAAAATATAATCCCAGTGTAAATAACGTATCGTATGTGCCAAAACAAGATGCACGTCTCATTTTGACACATTGTTGAACACTGGGTTTGGTACAGAGTTTAGGGAATGACGTCGTTTCATGTGTGCCGTTGGCTCATTTTCGCAATAGCAAAAGTGAAGCGGGAGAAATGTCAACTTACTCACAAGACGGTAGTGTGACAGAGTAAGAGTTGGATGAGGATGATGACTTGATGTGTTCGGTTTGCTGGTGTGGAAGCGAGGAAAGCAGTCTTGACTTGATATCTTGAGTTGTGATGTCACACGAAAAAAAGACAGACGGCCTGACACCAACAAACACACTTTTGTTTACCCCTTCGGCTTTATTGTGGGATATAAAGTTTAAGTTGAGAGCAAGTCTGGAATGTAGGCTAGAAACAAAGAAGTTTCAAAGACATTTTCTCCTTTATTGCTGGAACGTCTTGAGTTCATATGTGTGTACGGCTTAAAAACAAAAGACATCAAGTCTATCCGTTTAGTTTTGAGCTTTAGGCCACAGAATACAGGAGATCCTTGATCAATCCTCCAACTTTCCTTTCCCAGTTTTCACGAAACACTTGTGGTTTTGTCATCTGACAATTGCAAATCATTCGGCCTGTGTCATTTCTCAAAACTGTCTCGCACTCTTTAAGTTACTTGAAGCAGGGTATGCCTATAGCATAGTGTCATCCTAATAACTTTGTGACGGAAAAGGAGACAGGAGACTCCGGGAAACTCTGTCTGAATAAACTTCATCCGTGCATGTTACTTACTATGTATATGACTTCTTTTGTTTACCGTTCATCAAGAATTTTTTTATGATGATCGAGGAAATTCTCATTGAGAATTGTTCAACTTTTAGTTCGCTTCGCTCCGATTGCTCATTTGTATACGTGTGGAAAGACTTTTACGTTCAGCAGACCATCACCACATCATCAATCAAAATCAAAGTCTCCTTTTCATAAATGACTTAGGTACGTCATTTCGCACTCAAATGCGAAAAACAACAAAAAATACGTTTGACTTTGTAAGTCATTGCATTGCAGGCATCCCAATTATAATTTTCTTCTCTCAATGCCAAACGCCACGTGAGCATAGCAGGCAATAGACAGACTGCAACACGAAAAAAGTTTTGTTACACACATTTTCTTTATATCACAGCTCAGCCACTTTCTATTTCTTGACTTTTTTCAAGATATGCCCTTTTTGAAGAGATTCAATTGATTTCATAAGTTCAAACCTTTGAATCTTTTTTGGAGGGTTCGTAAGAATACATGAGACTAAAAAGTCTCCCAAATCAAAGTGTATCTTGGTATATAAGTAAATCAAGTCCAACAAACTCCAAGATCGATGGAGTGCACATGATAAAAAAGGCAAAAAAGGGATATGGCTCAAGTAGATAAAAGGAACGTCAGTCTTTCATCCTTTGGGTGTGGTGTTTAGTGTTTGCGTGTGTGGTGCTATGTGAGATGTGATATGATGGTTGACCCTAGAATTAGACTTTTCGAGCAGTCATCTACCTTTTTATCACAAAAGATCACACAATATTATACATCTACTCGTTACCTGTCTCGTGTTCACAACGTATGCCGCAGCATCAGAGAAGCACATACTCTTTTGTGGTTGTTATTGTTCTGTTTGTGTACGCCGTGTGCACATTTGAATACGTGTGTTTACACGAGAGAATTCAAATGATGTAATTCCACTATGCTTTCTAAACGAGTCGTGTTCTACAAATAAAGACGTGTGCTCCTGCTGTTGCATTTCTAGCCGGTATCGTATGCGGCATTGACCATTTTTTAAAAAATGCATACGATCTTGCTTAATGATATCAAATTATCCCAACATGAAAATCCTAATGCCTAGGTTAGATTTCGCAATACTCATATAACCTTCGTGACATTGACGAGTGGCCGAAAGTCTCATATAGATTTTTCGTGGGTGATCCCTTTTTATTATTTCTGTCCATGTGGCGAGATTGGCATGAATGACGCCAAATAAAATGTCACCCATTAGCTATATTTACTTCACTCACACGGACTTTTGACAATTGGCTTGGTCAGTGGTCGTTTCTCTAATCATTCTTGTAAAACTTTATGGATTTGACTGTGACCTTTACATACATCTCTCTCGATAAAAATGTCGGTGTATAATAATGATCGTCATCATGAACATGAGCACATATATATAGTATCTCGATATATTTTTTCATGACCCCAATAATTTAATATCGAAATACATACGGCAAGAAAAGGGCTAAGCTGTCGACAGGTATTATAAATGGGTGCAGAAAAAGTAAAGTGCTGAATTAGTGCTCAACATCTCAAGGTCTCCTCTCTTCAAAGAATACATGTAACAAAATTGAGCACACCCGATTACAATTTCTCGAGCCGAGGCGTGCAGTTTTTTGAAGGATTGGATTAAAATCTAAAACACTTTTACCTATCACGCAGAAAAATCAAACTTTTTTCACGAACACGAAAGATTGTCGATTTTTTGCTGATGAGCTAGAAAGTGCTTTAGTAGTTGGAAGAAGCAAGAAATAATAAGCCGCCTTAGTAAACAGATTTAGCCGCTCCTGTAAGCAAATAATAAGCATAGTGCACACACACGCGAAACATGAATGAAAATGATAAGTAATAATCATAAAGCTACATTTTTAACGAACACCTCCATTTTAATATGATACAGAAATGATAAACAAAATGTAGAGAAGATGAAGCTCGCCAAAACTCCTGTAGGTAATCATGTATAATGTGCGGTTGTAATACGAAAATTGGAGTTGGCAATAACATGATCGACACATCGAAAATCGAATGAAAAAGTGGGGAAACGCATTATGCTAAAAATAAGGTATGCCCCTATATTTGCCTTCTCGAATACCTTTAGAGCAGGAGGATGAAAGCAGGAGTGGGCTGGGTCGGTCGAGAAATGTTTTTGAATTGGATAAAAATTGGAAAAGCATTTGTATGTACAAACACTCAGCGAGAGAGAGAGAGAGAAGAATATTTTTTCCTTAAGAAAAAACCTTTGCAAAGTGTACTCGAATGTTGTGTTGTGGTGCTCGGTATCCGAGTAATAACTTTTTTGCAATGCACGGGACGAAGTTGAGCGTGTGCAATATTTAAAAAGCAAGAAGAGCTGATATACTTATGCCTACACACCTGAATTGAATGTGCATGTGTATGCAAACATGCACACATCTTTATATATGATGCGTGTGTTACATTATATATTTCACTTTGTTATTATTAGGACCAGTGCCATTAGAAAAGTGAAGAGCGTGTTATATGCTGTAACCATCATACACGGGGAAAAAATAAACCGATGTTAGACGGATAATTCAACGACGCTGCTCCGCCGCTCGAACAGAGGAGAGTCATAACAAAGTAGCTGAGCAACGCCACATCACGACGACGGGAAACTACGGGAGGAGGACTCACCATCTAGTGTTGCAGCCTTGTGAAAAAATATAAACCTGTATTTTCTCCTGGGTTTGGTCAGGTATGTGCACTTTCTAGTTACATTACTTTACTCGAGATGAAATGAGAAAAATCAATTCTCCTAAATCTAATCAAACATACATGCATGCATTGCGCGTTATGAACCGGAGCGCGAGTATAAAAAATGTTGAGTAAGTATAAGCTATATTGTATAAGGGGCTCCACAGCAAGATCAAGTGAGTGAAAGGGAGAAGCTTTCCGTGTTAAGCTTGAGGAAAAAAATAGGGGAAAATGGAGGAAATTAACTTACACGGGAGCTCTCCGGGAGTTATTACATTTTTTCATGTGGTATCGACCTTTCCAGAGCTAAAACCTTATGTGGGCATTTTTTGTCATAATGATGGCTACAGACAAGCCTGACTAGTCAACGGAAATGAGAGACCTATATCCCCCCTGTAATTGAACCCAGTCAGGTTACGTACGTATACTTCGGGGATAAAAAATTCTTGGAAAAATCGCTATCGTGTCATCCTTGGACTCAATTTGTTATAGTTTACCTTAACGTTTATATATTTTTTGTTTTGAATAATTCCTACTACGAGAATAATGGTCCGTGCTATAGCATTCTATAAAGGGAGTGTAAGAATCATTTGAGTAAAAATCGCAGTGGGTTGATGGCACGGTTAATTTTCACTTTTCTGAACCTTTTAAAGAAATGGCATTAGTGAAAAGGTTTGGTGGGAGTGAGTGAGATGGAGAGACAGTTAATATGGCTGAGAAACATGCCAGTCAAGTGGCGCGCTAGGAAAAAGCAACCAATTTACTCGGTTTTCTTTTCTTTTTCACTTTCTCACTCCGAAAATATTAGACAACATGACTGCGTGCTACAGGAGAATCAAAAATGCAAGAGTGTCGGCGTTAAGATACCTTTAGCCTATATATATCTTCATATGCTATGTATGTATTATGTACACACTTTATCCAGAACGTACCTTCATTTTCCACGAAAACTGACATGCATGCACAGAAGCACTAAAAAGGAAGAAGAAATGGAAGTTAGAAAGGGAAAAAAATCTTCTTATGTTTTTCTGCTTCGCTTGTTTATTTGTATTTGGTTACTTTCCCCGTAGAAAATCCTCTGGGGAGTGACTAAAGTGGCTTTAGCCCCCTGTTGTTGTATCATGTTTAAGAAAAGTGTTTTACTCGCAATTCTTTAAATTATTTGTTACATGTGTGCTCCAAGTGGAATAATATGCTTCACCCTGGTGTGCCCCATTATTCCCCGCTTTTCTCTGAGTAAAAAAACTTCATTTCCCGTAGACCCATCCGGTTTTTTAAAAGAGGAAAGTTGTGTGGTAGACTTGGTAGTGGTAATAGCATCAGATGTATTTTTCTTAAAAGATAATGGAATTAATGAGACGATTAACCTCAGCCTTGCCAGCCCCATTTTAGGCTATTTTTTAAAGAGCAAATGAAAAATATAGGTTTGGTTTGTAGTAAGCAGATTTCCATGTGTATTTGAACACATAGTGCATACGTTTACGTTTACATACATTTTTGGCGAAGAGCATTAATTCCATTCTTCCCCATTCATCTTCAATAATATTCGCTGGAGAAACAGTTTTATTGGATGCTAATTCAGACCACGTCAAAACTCTTGTAACATAATGGGCTCACATATACCCTGCAGGACCGCAAGGAGCAACCCATTTTTTTCCACCGAGTTTCACTGAAATATACTTCTGTTCAAAAAAGAAGGTTAAAGCTAAACTTAACTTTACCCCAAAGTATTTGTGATGGTATATATATATACGTACACTCTCGGTGTGTGGATTGTAGGTCGCTTTTTTGCCACCAAGGGAAAATTATGCCAGAGGAGTCATGTCATGAAACAAACAACACATATTATGCTGCTACCGCTGGATGGATGGATGGCCGGTGTAATGTATTCATTCAGTTGCTTTTACTTGTGTACTTCTCCATTCTGTTTTCGTGTGTGTGTATGTGTGGGGGGCTAGATTTTCCGTACTTTTCCTCGCGTGTTTGTGTTCACTTTCTGGTGGTGGCCTGTTTCTCTTCGAAATGAAATAGAGATCGATGATAGCTAACTCAAATGTCGGAAAAGGATGGAATGCACGCGGCAGCGAGGCTGTGTTTTAGATTGCAATGAAGAGCGTAGGAATATAGGCGTATACTCATTCGCAAAAAATTGTACAAAGGAAAACTCGCAACTTTATTAATAAAATTTTTCGCCAAAGTTTTCCTTTCCACACGTGCAAGGTGGAAATGAAGAGGCTCACTCATTAATTATGACTACAGATGCATATGATGGCTGTTTGATGAATATATACTTTCAGAGAATTACGTATTCCGCTGCTTTTTATTCAGAAATACGAATTTAAAAATAAGAAACATCGCTGGCGGATTGAATGGTAGAAGTACTCGTCATATACGAACAATTTTATGTTCGCAGTCATAACTTTCTGCTTTCCAGTCAAAGCTTAAATTCGCTCTTATTAATACTCAATGCATGTGCTCAATTCGGCGACTAAAATGAATATAAAAAATCCTGCCATTAATGGATTAACGGGGAAGTTCCGTATTATTGCAATTTTAGTCACCTTCATCAGTATGCAACCGGCGTTGTTCTCGCAGCTCTCTCATAACCCACGCAAAACACATTATCCAACACGCCAACAATGTTTTTCAAAAGCTGTTTCCCTGCACTTAAATATGACGGTGAAATAACAGTGTTCACTCCTTTGCTAAATGCTGTGTCATTTTCATCTTTTGTTGACGGCTGTGACAAAAGCTGATGCGTGGGCTGACACAACTTTTTTTTGGACTACTTACATAGTGTGATGGAGAAGTAAGTAATGGCGGAGAGAGAGAGAAGCCCTGTTCTGGATTTGCTAATGGAAGGCTTTGATTGAGAGTATTGTATGTGGCTTTTATTCTTGTCAACCTCTACTTGGACTACTACGACTACTACTCACACGGGAAACACAATGAAAGCTCCGATGCAGATGTGATTATGCGATATTAATTCTACACACCAAGTTTTCTCTCGTTCGACCACACAAAAGCACAATTGCTCGCATTGGCAGAGATGAATGGAAGTGAGCCGAAGCTGAAAGGCAAAAGGTACAGGATGATATATTTTCAATCTGAAATGCCCGAGCCAACCTTGGTTATGACAAGAGAGGAGCAATTGAATCATAATGACAGCCCAGGCTGACTGTTGACACCAGCTATTATTATGTATGACGGGTGGGGAGTGAGTGAGCGGAAGGAAGACGGAGTGGAATGAAAGAGAATCGACGAGAGATGGCAATAAATATATATTCATAAAAATATACTATAGCGTTTTGGTATATTTCCAGTTTCCGGCCCATTTTCCATCAACATAATATTCCTCCACAAAACAAAATACGTTGAATGGGCACTGCCGTCACATCCCTCTTGATTATCATCATCTTTGCAGAGCGTTCTTTGGAAATCAGATCATCATATGAAAAATGCACACATTGACTATCCCAGAGGAGAACAGAGTGGTATATGGTGTGGTATTGCACATATGACCATCCACTTTTCTGGGAAATGGGTTTCATTGATATTATGACGAAGTGGTAGTGACAGCGCTGAAAGTTGATCTAGAAAAAAAGTTTACAAAGCACACATGTTTTTCTATATGGATTCACTCCAACAACAAACCAAACCAGCAAAGCATAAAAAATATGTTCACGGCAATATTATGATCAATATAATAATCTCTTTCACTTATATTTATTCCGTATCCTACACCAAAGCTCAATAACAATGAAATTAATATTTATGGTGGAAATTTATTTACCAGCATATATATATCTAAGGATGTTCCCGTCCTGCCCATAAATAACTAGTTGAAATCGAAGGTGGAAACGCTGCAGAGTATATAATTCATATCACATCACATAATATCATCTCCGGTCCGCCCTCCTCCTCAACGTAAAAAGACGTAGAGCAGAGAGATGAGAAGGGATCCATTAAAATTTACGTGAAAATGGGGTGTTATCAAGAGAGTGAAAACATTCATTCAATTCTCCTTTTCTACATGAAGCTCAAAACATTTAGTACAAACACACTTAAGCCACACAAAAGTTATGTATAAATTTCTCTACCTGTGTGCGTCGTGCGTCACTAAAACACCACTGCATTGCACAAAAGTCCGCCCTTTTAATTTTGTGGAACAGTTCCTCCTAAAATTCTAAATTTATGCTAATTACACACCAACCACCGTATAAAAGCATACGCAAGAGAGAAACTGCAGTGCAGTCCTCTACCATTACAATACACGTGTTCCTTAGTTCCTTCCTTCGTACAGATATTGGATGCTTGCTTACTACGTTTATAATTCTAACAATAACAACAACAACAACCTTAAAGTAAAACTGCCGACCTTTAATAAATAACGTTAGGAAATATGACATAGCGCAAGACAGCCTTGCATTTTATGCCATGCCCCAAATGGGAATCTTTTCAGGCAAGAATTAAATGCATTATTTTTTCCTTGTAAAATCTAATCCTCCACACATGCTCATGCAATTATAGTCGCTGACAGTTTGTGAATGTGTTTTGTCCTAACGCAAGCAAAAAGTATGACAAAGTAAGGGAAGTACATTCGGTGTATAGTATATTATGCGAAAATTTCAAGTATGAAATATGTATTGAAATGCTGCTTGCATAAGAATGCAACAAATATATGTGCATGCTGAAACAATGACCAGACGATGTGAGACGACGGCTCATTCTGCTCATCTCATCGCTACAGAATCTTGCCAATGACTTTTGAAGCTCGTAGCGCTTTGTTTACCTTCGAGCATGTATGAAATATCATAAAACTATGTACAACAAGCCACAGTAAATATATCCGCTGTCGGGATCTGTGCAATGTAATGTATGTAAATGAGCTTACCTCAAATTAGTAATTAAATTCAGTGAGTGTGTGAGTATCTAGTTGGTAGAGAGTTTTTGCTTCAGTTTAAATTACATTATCATGCCCCAAGCTGTGGTTTGGTTGGTGTTGTGGGCCGTTTTTTAACAATAACATTTGTTACTTCCACACCCACCTTGCTTAATAAGGTAGTATATGAATGGGATGTTTTTTCATCCTTGTTTTCTACCATCAACTATATATAGAGGATGAAAGGAAGTCTCAGAGCAGAGTGACTCATTATGATAAGTACACTGAACGAGCTGAAATGAATGAATGGACGAAGAAAAGTTCATCGCTTGCTAGTTTTTTTATGGCGGTGATAAGCTAATTAGTAAAATACACCCTTTGCATATATCAGAATATCCATACGAGTGTCACATTTTTGTGGGAAGTGTTCCAAATCTGAAATGTGTAACAATTGCTCGACCTTGCAGATTTGATCTAGTTTCCCCCGGTGCATGCATTCTTGACAAGAGTCTTGACTCTCATCAGGTGCATATTTTTTAGGGGTGTTGGTGTTACGTTCCACGTGAAGGATGATATATCACCATAATTAGCATTGACTGTGAGCCCATGTGCCTACCTTCGAGATGTGATCAACTCAAAAAAATGTTTAGCGTGTACACCTTAATAATGTAATAATAAAAAATAAGCCTAAAGATAAGCCTAGATACACAAAAATAATCGAACACGATGAAAAAAGGTATGTATATATCCTACTTGTTTAGATTATAGGTACTTATCAAACTACCATAAGTTTGTACCATTTGTCAGATAGGCAGTTTACCTTTTTGATGGGGAGACTGATATGATTGTAATTGTACAAATCTGAAGGAGAAATTAATGATGCTAAAAACGATATCAGTGACAGCGCAACAGTACAGCACCCTGAACTGATGTACTCTTCGCCCATTCATATATGATTCAAGTGTACGCATGGGTATGTACAAGTGTATCTAATAATATGAGCTTATTATTGACAGTGTGATTTATGAAGGAATTGTTTGTAATGCAAAGATTGAAAAGGGAATAGCTATACTATTATTACGAATTGTGGAAAAATTTGCATGTAAATAGCATTTTGTGTAGGCACATGCATATGCATCAGGGAGAGAGAAGATATAGTGTCAGTGTCTATCTTCAGGTGCCTTCTTGCTTAGCGTTACAATATGACAGCTCTCTTTTTCAGACATGCTATTTCTGAGACAGTGATTACTATGAATTAGCCACTGACTGATGTCTTTTGTTGCAATCCATTTTCAATTTTCCTTTTCTCTCTCCTCTCTCCTTCGTGTTCCTTTCTGCCGCTTACGCGCTCCACTACCAGAAATATAACAAGGGAGAGTTTTACGATGGAAAAATATATTTAAGCCAGCCTTTAGTAGTATCATATTTTTACCTCCTAAAAAGAAAAACTATATCTCATTCATTATTTACCGTCCTCAACATAGTAATCATTAAGTCATGATTACATTTCTTGAAAATGAAAAATATGTTTGAAATTTGCTGCTCGCTGCTCTTGCAACTCAACAACCTATTTTTTCTATAATGTCTTTCGACTTCGAAAACATTCTGTATACGTTCTAGTGCGTTGTCGCGTATAAATATATTTTTGGTTTGTCTGTGAAAAGGAATAACAACGCATCTTTTTCACGCAGTCACGATCACAAGGGAGTTTTAGAAGAAAAAATGTAGTGTTCACAGTAGAAAAAAATTTGTAACTTGGGCTATCGTATGTAATCTTCCTACACAAGTTTTTTTCTTACTATCTTCGTTCTAATGATAATGGTTATAGTGTATAAAGATGAAGAATTCCCATGTAATGTGATTAATCTTCAATTTACATATTTTCCATTCATTCATAGTGTTTGCATTGTCCTCGTAAAAAATCGTTAGTCTCAAGCAGAATACCAGGTTTGACGCGTAATGAGAGACTAGTAAAAAATGCATTCGCTCTTGCTCAGATGTGTAATGTCGTGTAATTCATGTGTCTTTGGGTTCATGCATAATGCTTTTTTTACTAAAAGTACAATCACATCATCAATTGGTTGGAATGATACAGCTAAAAAATTTCTTTACAATGATAGTGTCATCGTTAAGATTATCTTTCAATTCTATTTATTTTTCGCGATCACACACGTTTGGGAACACATGTTTTGATATGAGAAATTAAAGCGAAAAAAATAACTCGATTTTTTCACTGACGATTTTCTGGATTCCTGAAACATGAGTAATGGCTAGAAAAAGAATTTGTCGTATAAAAAATAAATCTTTTCAATATACTTTTTGGAGAAAACACGAAAATTACAAAACATGACGTGTGGACAAAACTGGATATGTGTATAATTGTTCTGTAATCAGACTGGCGAGGAATGCTTTTGTTGTCAATGCCATATACTCATTCTGCATCGCATCATCACTTCCTATATAATCACGAATGTGCCTTTTGTAGTGCAAAGCATACATTTTTCTTAAAAGTACTAATCATGATGTGATACGATAACGATCTTCCATCCAGCTGCAACTTGACAAGTCTTCTTCCATTGAAGAAATCCTGTCAGCCAAAAATCATTTCTGCTGAATGATGAAGTGAAGTGCGTGTGGCATTGTTCAGTCTAATAAACAATGGGGATTCGACGAGAATTCGCTGGACAATGTATGTATTACTCATTGGGTATCGTCTTAATGATTAGGTATCCATATTTTGCCTTCGCGTTATTATCACCAATTTTTCAATGATATGATGACGTCTGTATCACTTTTTTATATACATCCTTGATCCAAGATTGGAATGTAACTCGAAGGGAATTATTGGTGATTTTCCTCTCTCTCTCTCTCTCCTTTTTTCGTAGGTGATAGAGTAAATGATGCGGTGAGAGGGTGATGTCATAGTTGTCTGGCAGGCAGGCTGGCAGCATGACCATTAGCCAGTTTGGAAGGCAAGAAGGGGGTTGGTAAAGGGCTGCCGATGATGTTATGGAATGGAAGGTTGATGATAACAATAATTGGCTAACTACTCATTTACTCACTACTTGTGTGAGCAGAGTGAGCACCTCTGCTGCGAAAACAGCTCTTATTTTTGCATTTTTCATGTTAGGGATATTAGGATCTTGTCACGATTTTCTCCTACCTCAGCAGGCCGTATATAAAAATCTACAAGACAGGATTGCCGAGCCAGTGCATCATGTTTTTTCCTAAGAAGATTGACTTATTTATAAAGTGTGTCCAGTTTTGCATAAAATTTTCGTCGAGAGGATACAAGATGGATTGATATGTTGACGGGATAAACCTTCGGATCTGAATTTGACTCATTCTGTTTGGTCATCGGACATACAATAAGGTGTGTAGAGACGCTAACAATTCGGTAGAAGAAAAGGGAAAATGAACAATTATATTTTCATGTAGAAGCACCCCTGCTGGTGTTCTAATCACAAGGTAGAGCGGTTGAATTGCGTCGTGTTTAGCGGACATTGATTTATTGCAGGAATAATTCTTCAGACAACGTTATTATGTCGTCACCGATTCGTTCATAGTTTTAATGACGCAATAACTGACTAAAGGTAGCTTTCTGAATCCAGGAACACAAAACTTACATCATGGATAAGGTCACCTCGAAAACTTTTTTTCGAAAGGCTACTTGGAAATGACAAGGAACTACTTTAGCTCATCATATTAGATATAATTTTGTTTGGGAATGATAATAATGGCAGGTTCACTACTACGAAACGTGTGTGATGCACTCAAGTTCCGGGACACCGTCATTTTGGATGACGATGAGAGAAGTTAGATGTGAGCAGTTTGAGTGTGGAAAATAATAATTTTGATGGGAGATAATAATAATTCGGGAAATGTAATCATGACACAAAAAACGAGACGCAAATCTGGAGGACGCGCTAGCTGACACGTACTGGAAAGATGGGAAATATGGTTCTCGCAGAGACACGAGCGAAATTAGCTTTAACTAGAGAGACATGCTCGGGAATCATGTTCTGAGTGAACACAAGGTGTCAATTATTGGAAATGACAAGCAGTTAAAAATAATAACGTGGAGTTCGTGGGCCGTCGTAAAAAATAGTGTGGAATTAGAGTTTTTGCTTCAATTTCAGACAAAGTTGTGCTATATCTAGTTACTCACGGTTTGGGGAAGTATTTTGTCCTAAAATCCAAGGAGTCATGAATTTTGGATCCTCCTCCTACAATTTTTATAATAATTTTTTTGGAGACCGAAACATTTTTGATATTTGATAACAATAGCTTTTGTTGGATGTATTAAAACGCAGGTGTGAAATAACGGTTTTGTTGACATGTGATGTCCAGTTGGCACATGTCAGTTCTGAATTTCACAGAAACGTCAATAGACTTTATGCGGTTGCGTGTTGTTTTGTTTAAATGATAAAAATATGAGAATTAAATTATAAACGGGTGTACATTTACAGTTTTAATCCCTTTAACCCGTTCCACTGAAATAACTCGTGTGGATATGGATTGGGAGGGAGTTCCCAAAATCCATACTCCCATTTTATAGCTTCAGAGGAAGTATTTTTGACCTGTTAAATGAGAGCTTCAATAGAAAAGTAGATTTTTTTTGTGGAAAAGGGATTTCAGGTTAATACCATTAGATCATGCTTAAATCCCCTCCAACTCCAAAAGCTCAGCTCAAGTTTCGCTGTTAAAGGCACGCATGCACACAAAAGGAAGTATGATCATTCTATGCACTGCTGCATTTTTTGTATCATAATTTAATTACACGTTTCGTCCCAAAATTGCCTGAGATTTGGCAATTATACCTTAATGAATAATAAGTTAATGATGAGGATCACATCTGGTGCATCTACTATACAACCGTCATGCAACCAGCAACATGAATTGATTTTGGTCTTAGTACATATTTTTTATAGGCGCGTGTGGTCGGTCACCTTTAGATGCAGGCAGACTCATGCATGTTATATGCGTGTAAAAGTTGACTGACCTAACAAAAAACAAAAACGCACAATTGCCTTCCCAAATTGAGTTATAATAAGAAGGAAGCCATTTTCGTATGCAGTATGCACATAAGCATTTAAGTTTTACATTAAATTATCCTCCCGAACTTCTCCAGTTGAAATTATGCTCTTGTTTATACAAGACTCTCTTCTTTCATCAGCTTTAGAGGACCGTGAACTCATCCTTACGATTAGTGATGAGGTACGGTTCAGTAACACCTTCTGGGCAATTAGCTATTCAATTAGCAATGGTGTGCTACTCGTCTTGTGTTAGCTCAGCACAAACTTAACAAGCGGTATGGATGGGTCTGCACTTCGCGTTGCTTTTCCAATAATTACTTTCGCTGAATGATCTGAGGTGTTATTAACAGTTCCTTTCAAAAAAACAAATTGATCAGCTTTGAAGTCACACAATTTTTTAAATTTTCACCGAAAATCCAATAAAACTCATGAAATATTTTCTGTTTCGAACCCTGTGCATCTCCAAAGTAGTGTGGTGACGTGTGCCAGAAAAAGCTGTAGTCAATATGTATTGGCCTTTTGTTGGTATTGGTATGCAAGGTAATGACCCAGTTTCATACTGGCAAAAAGAGAGACACAATTGAGAACGAAATCAGGCAAGCAATGAGCGTCATCAGCATATCCACTTAATTTAATATGGGATGGGAACAGAAGCCATATATATTAATCTTGACAGTTCTTATGGGATTGCTTCGGCTTTTAGGAAAATCGTCATACGGAACTCCCACGTGTGTTGAAGAAGAAGGGTTACACAACCACTGCGAATTACTACGCGATGGGAATATGCATAATATATTTGACATGAGCACACCACATCTTGAAATTTTATTAACATCCATTTCCCTTGATAGCAAAAGAATCCCTTTTATGTATTGTATAAAATCAAGGAATCTTCTATCACACATATTAAAGGCATTCTTCTTCATAGCATGTGCTCGAGTGAATTCTTCTCCAATTAAATTAGAAAGATACCTTCCAAATGTGTGCATACATTATCAAGATTTCATCGATGAGAGAGCATTAGATTTTTTTACCTGTGAGTATTATGTCACTTTTTATACTTTTGCTACGTAATCTGATTATGGGATCATCATCAAACATGCACTCACAGCAATAGCATTGTTGATCTCGTGAAGACTGAAAAAAGTGAGTGTCGCTTCTCCACATTTCAACACTCTTGGCAAAGAAGGGATTTTCTCTGTTGTTTGCACTCTACACACTTTTGCTTTCAGCAGAGAATTACACATAATCCTTAAATCCTTGTGAGAATAACGTGTGATATCCGATGCTCACGAGAACACGACGGACCAAATGGAATTGAGCCTCGGACCAGACGTGAGCTTACAACGAGAATCAAGATCCACAAGTTTGTGTGATGAACTGATTCACGTGTTGTATGTTTCATGTGATAAGGGGACACAGATAGTACGAATAATGAATGCGTGTGGTTTAATTACTTTATCATTTATAAATTATGTAAAATTTTGTTTGTAGTTCGTGGTAAATATTTATGATGTCCAGTTGTGGAAGGTTATTGCAGACAGCAATTGCATGCACCGAAAAAAATTCCAGAAAAAATTCCTTCCAAAATCAAAATTCGATATCAGTTGTGGAAATCGTGAATTTTTGCTGTGAATTCTTCATCAATAGTCGAACTGGTATAAGGAGCAACTTTTTAAAGCCCCCATAATATGAAGTGATGGACGTGTTCCCTCGCAGAGAAAGCAAATAAAGAACAATGACATCATACGACTCTCCCAAAGCACTTAATGCTCCAAGACAGCGACACTAAAGTAATTAGGTGGCTTGTGTACAGGCACACTTGTTTGTTCGGACGTTTCTTTTGTTTTTTAACTTCAAACGTTTGCTAAGTTTTTCGTGGAAGTGAGACAGGGAAGAGAGTCTAAGAAATTGGGGAAAACATTTCGGAATACGAGGAGAGTTTCTCGTGTTCGCTTCTTTGACGCGTCTTCTATTTTTCTCTGGATGATGTTTGGTGATGCCTTTTAGTGTCTTGTCGGTGTTCCTTTTCTCGACGAGAGAGAACATAAGGAGAGTGAGAAGGACAACTGAAACAGTGTAATCCTTTATTACCCCATTATTTAACTGACAAGTTGGACTCAACTGCCATTAGAGAAAGTAGCTCGATGGGAAAATGCCTTTTCATATGCTTGGGCAAGAAATTTTCAGTTGCCGACTCACGGAAATATTAGGTCTCTCTCTGTAGCAGAAGGAATGAGTGAAACTTGGAGAGAGAAAAGTGTGTAAAATTACTCTATCAGTATTTTTTCTGAGTAAAAAAACCTGAAGGAAAGTAAAAGGTTCGGACAGGTAAAGGTAACGTGTGCCATCAGTGATCTGGAGGAGAAATAAATGTTATGTTCCAAAGGAGGGTATCATAGTATTTCGCGTGCATTTAAGAGAAGTTAGTAGGAGAAACTTAAAACAGAAAAGTTACGTTTGAAGTGCGTATCAACTTCTATTCACCAGGTTTGTCATATAACGAATATGAAACTTTTATCTAATTATTAGATTGCTTGTGCACCTGTCCACCTTTGTATCATCCTTGTTTGCATCCTTTTCCCTGCGAGCGAGAATGCATCCCTCTTCTGACATAACAAACTTTTAAAAGTTTCCGGATTGCTTGTCTGTCCATACATCCATTTACCAACGCCATGACACGTGTTTACTTAAAAAGTTGTCTGAAACTGAAATCTTCTGTCCCATATGTTCTATAACGAAATTAAAAGTCATCTTTCTGGGATGGGAAACTTTCAAGAGACTCGAGAGTGGAGAGAGAGAGAGAGAAGTGGCGCATCTCACTGAAGTTTTTACTACTCAGAGAGAGGCGCTCTTCCTTCCAGTCAGATGCGATGTATTGACACAAACTTTTAGTGTTTTGCTGTAGTATGAATTAAAAAAGGTAGATCCACGATGCAGAAACATTACCACGTTCACATCAAAGGATGCATGAAAAGGCAAAATTATTTTCCTCTCACTCACTTTCGTGCATGCATAATGTAGCGGCATAAATTAAGACGTTACCTGGGCTTTACGATCTGAGTGGATGCATGCAGTGCAGAGGGAAGAGTGTCTGAACTGGATCGTCTTTGTATCTAAAAAAAGTACATACATCACTGGAGCAGTGGGAAGTCCTAGAAAAGTGTCGTATGTGGTGGCTTCATGGTTTTAATATATTTGCCAGTATTTCCTTTATGAAACTGCTGGCTCTTCCGCTCAAAAGCATTCACCTCTAAAATTCTTTTTACGAGACGAGCATTCTAATTAAGTAATACAGATGCATGGTGAGCTTGAGCTATGCATCATGGAGTGATTGTAAAGTTATGGCATCACAAAAACATCATTTTCATACGCCATCAACTCCACAGTTAATGTGTACGTACTTATTTGCGAGACTTGATGCAATACAAGGATGTCTCGAGTTGTTAAAAACTTGACGTGTTTATTGCTTTGTGTAGTTGACCATTAAAATCTATATACGAGTTCAGAAGTAAAGTACGGAGAATTGCTTGGAGGACTCGTGAGTCTTTTCAATTCAATTCGCAAGAATACAGAATCGTAGACTAAATTGGGACGCAAAAATTAGGCGCATTAATCAATAGATTTCCAACAGTTAGTCAATTTCGCATGAAGATATGAGAACACACGATGTACGCTACATATATGCATCAAGAATATCACGTTGAAGGTCTCATTTCTTTCACGAAACGCATATGCCATCTCCCAATGCCATAAAAATATCGATCAAACCTACTTACATTGCATGTGTACAGGATATTAGTACCGGTAGTACGCTTTAGAACCTGGAGCAAAAACAAGACTGACAGCCAACTCAAGAAAAAAATGTAATAAACGTGAGGATAACAACGGAGCATTGCTTTGTGTTTATTTAGGCATTCAATGTTTAGCTTACCAATTTGACAGAGTAATATCTTATGCTTTAAAAAATCAAACGACACGGGGGGAGTCTATGTAGAGATTGTATAACATTTATGAATCTCTGCTCTTTATAAGACTGATCTTAAGGTTCACTGGCTTGGCTCCATCCAGCTCTTCAATTCAACAAACCTTTGCATGTGTATGTGTATCCAGGCTAGAGACTTTTCCCTAAATGGAAATTTTGGGAGTGGTACTGATTGATATCTTGCACCAGGCAGGAACTGTAGTATGGAGTCACTGGACTTTTGCTCTGTAGACATCAGGAATCTAGCCAACAATTTCCTCCTCAAATAAAAGATTTGATTGCGTTCCGAATCCCGATTACATAATGATATTTAATCTGGCAATTCAGAATGGATGTTAGAGAGAAGTATGTTTAATGGAAAAGGGCGGAAATTAATCTTGTGTCAGTCGTACAGAAATTCTTCACATACTTCTTTTACTTTTGTACATGACTCACAATACCAGTATAAAGCATTTTAATAAAAATCTGCAGCTGCTTTTGCTGGAAATTTATAAGGTATATCAGTGTTTTCATAGTATAGAATTACGATCACAGATGCAAAATGGTTTTTTTTATTACATACATCCTAATTTTTGATCCAATGGAAGCAACAAATGGCTTCAAATAGCGAATTCAATAACAATTTTAAGCAGCATTCCTCTGAGCATCATCATAAACCAATTTTGCTGTAATTCTAAACGTCAGCCAAATCTTATGACAAGATTATACGTGTCCATAAAATGCATAACCATAAACATCTACGTTATCTGATTGATAGCTGCAATCATTTGCGTAGGATGGTTTTTTTACAATTTGTCATACACATCGGCACGAACATTCAGCAGTCAACCGTGTGCATTTTAAGTGTTAATCATGCAATATTCATAAAATGCACACCACACTTCTTTTGGCAAGAAATTTATTGCTCCTCGCTCGCATTATGCTCATTTATGGAAACGCGTTTATTTTCGTTAGCAAACAAAAATACTTTAAAATGGTGAAAGGAGAGAGAGATAGAGAGGATGGCTCACTTCACAGAAGCAATAGTGCGTTTGTAAGCATTAAAGCACACTCTCGTGTTCTCGCACCGTTCATTTTCCTTGTGAGTATATAACAATGCTGTAAATATTATTGCATCAATTATCCATACAAACAACTCATTCTCTCCCTTCTCTCAATAATATTACCTTGCATGGGCACACTCACAACATTCGTCATCATCACGACAATCACCGTGGAGTGCATGATCATGATATTGTGGTTATAGAGTGGTTATTCCCACTGTCTCGATTTCCTTCCGTGTCTCGTATAGAAAACACACGTAATCATAATCATCAAATCCACTACAACACTGAACAAACATAGTCGCCGTCTTGATATTTGATTATGCTTTCATTCGATGGTCGCATAAATTATTCAGTGGAATAAAGCCAAATAATTTTTGTGGTAAGCTCTTTTAGGATACCTAGAATACACGGAGCTGTTCGACTGGTTCCAATTTCCTTGTGTAATAAATGCGCACCAAAAAACTGTCCCTCTACAAGACGTTAGAAGGTTTACGTTATGATGGTCGGCTTTCTTCAGCACAAGTGTTAAAGATTTGTGTCTGCACTAAACATGCATGCTCACTGTGCTGTTTTATGTTATATCGATGACGACATTTTTGAATTACATATTATTCTATGTCGAACTATTGTTTCTCTTCCTTTTATTGCACCCTGTCCCTGTCGATGTCCGAATTTGATACGGAAACAGTAGTCGCCTACGATGGAGAAAGACTATATGGCTTGGTTATTACTTTATGAATGGTTAAGTTGCTTTTGCTGGTCTTCGTGTCATCCAAAATGAGTGCTATGGTCATCAACTGTCCGTTTTGTTTGCGAACACTCGGATCGATATATAAGATACATGCATAACTGTATATGTGAGTTTACAAAAGTGGCTACATTTTATCGAATAAACTTCACACACTGCCACCTGCAATGGAACTAACGAAAGAAACTAGCATATAAATATTTGAGGTGAATCAGCAAGGGCATTTCGAGTAGGGATTTGAAAGCTTTGAAAAACTAATGAATTATAATTGCTGCCTATTGCATGCATTATTTACTTTTCCCTGGAATGGAGAGCCAGGTGCAGAAATGTGTGTTTGGAATTTTATGTGACTAAATTATTACGGTCAGTTTGGGAATGAATTAATGATGATGATGATAGGAAACGATCGAAGACCTTCGGAAGTCTTTTTTCTATGACATTGTTCAAGGTTATACTTTTATCCGATTGTCGAAAATTCGGGCAAACATTCCAACCCGAAGACAGAAGCTAGAGAGCTGTCATGAGATCATCATCTTTAAATTAGAGTTCAAGAGCGAAAAAGTAAAGTACACAAAAACCTGAGCTAGAAACGAAAAAAATTCTACGGAAGAAAAGCCATATGGTTCGTTTTTCATCTCACCACTGACTTTTATATCACATAAATATCCTATTGAATTAGTCCATATGGATTAAGCAAACTTTCCTAAATATTCCAAAGAATATCGTGTGAGAAATGGAACGGATTACTTCCAGCTCAAATACTGTTACAGTACAGTCATCATCACGTTTCACGAGCGATTTATCCCATTAAATGCACTTTTTTCCTAAACGGATCCGTGCTCCTTTGAGAATCGCGCAGATTTTCCAAAGAAATTTGACACCTCGTTATAAAAAAAGTTTCTACTGGAGAGAGAGAAAAAAGTGCCGAATAATCATTACTCGAGTTTCTTCAGCGTATAGAAGTACTTGACTTGAAAAAAATATATACACGCACACAGGGTTATATCTAATATACGTCACATGCGTTTGAAAGTTAGCTTTTCAAACATGTGTTGCATTTCCATATTCTGACATTTGATTTAGAGATTTTTTGGGTACTTTCCTGTAGATTGGATGACGTGGTCTGGTATGGTTCGATTTCGATATTAAATAAAAATCTCCTTCGAAAATAAATTTATTATACTTTGAGAGGCCGGACGATTAAAACAGTTGAGAGAAGCTATTGCTTCCGGTATTAAACTTTTTGTGCCATACTTCGAAATGTGATTTGGTGTTGAAGAATTGAGAAAAGTGCCAGAAGTATAAAGAACGTAAATCGCAACCACCTCTCATTACTCATCGTCAGTCAGTCCTTGGAGAATTCCCTGGAAAAGGAGTAAAGTCTCTGTCAATCTTCATTACGTCCGTACTCCCTGCATTTCTAACCACATTTTCGAAACAAAGCATTTTTTGACAGCAGAACACACATATCCAGGTTTGTTTAACAAATACAAAGCAATAATCTAGTGTCTTTTAGTGGATTACATCAGCTTCCTCTTGTTTTCGCAGTCAATGAGTAGACATTTTGCCATTTGTTTCTGGCAGTGGTTTGTTGCATTTGTGTCAGATTTCTGGTGTCTCATTGATTTCGAAAAATCTCATAAGTTGGTGAGGGTGCTTTAGGAAACAATGTGTTTAGAAACGAATGAAGAATGAGGTTGGAAAAGGAAAGGAAAAAATCGTAAAAAATCGTGGTAAAAATCACTTATTCTTGTAAAACGAGCCAATGCATGCCAGACAGCACCTCTTGTGTGTCCTCGTCCTCCCTTTTCTAGCAAGTGGATGTGAATTTCGTGAGCTTACTTTGTTTCACTAATGTTTACCGAAGTAGACGTTCCCTGGTAAGCACACAGTCCCATTTTTTCACATACATCCGTTTTGCTCACCCAACTCGAGTCACTGTCAAAAATGCCTGTGTGTCTGCTTAAGCAAATATTTGCGAGAAAGTTTATTACGCTGGACGTAAAAAGAAGAAGAAAAAACAGTTTGCATCCAATCCAGACAAGAAGAATCATTATGAATGCATTCCAAATGTGTTAGCAAGCTCTGTTGGCCCAAGAAAAAAGATGTTAAGTATCGGAAATGGTCTTAATCAAAACCGTTTCAGCGTCTGTGGATCCCATTATACTACATTTGATTGAGAGTCAGTTTTTCACCAAAACAGAAAGATTGGAGCGGAGTTTACTAAACAATGTGTAAAGTAAATATAGACATGCTAAAACATGGAGAAAAATGTAGGATGATAATATATATATTTGTGTTCTCATGAAAGAGAGTGCATATTGAGAAAGCAAATCGTTTACCGATTGCTGATAATGTGGTACGATTTTCTATAAGTTTTAAAATATTTTCGAGATTTTCCAGCTACGAGCTACGATACGTGTTCTATCTGACAAAATGAATGATTTCTACGTTGTTATAAAATGCATTCTTACAAAGGATAACATGCATCGCTGATAGATGTTTTTTAATTGTGGTCTAGAATGGAGAAATGAAGAAAGGTAAAAATAATTCAGTTTTGCAGCAAAGTAGTATGCTGTTCTTGGCCTTGTCAAATTTTGCATAGCGAATTGCGAATCACATCTCGTGTACTTACGTCCGCAATTCACAGAGGAGAAAGAAAACTAAAACGGTTGGGTGTTGGGTTTGTGTCATATTTATTTGAAGCTCGTCAGCCTTTTAGTTTTACAAAATTAACTTATTAAACGACAATAAACTTGCATTCTTAGCAATAGAAGCCCTGAAGCTGAAGGTACGGATTTTCTCCTGTGGCTGGTAGCATTTTAACACATTTAATTAATTGATTTCCCAAATACCCTGTGCGTATATAACGTTCTGCAACTCATTCATTCATACTCGTAAACCTGCATAAATCACACTTCTACGTTCTCTGTATGTGCATATGTCTTGAGCGGATGCTTATGCCAAGATAAACTCATTCTTGGTACATGCTTTCCCTGGAAAATGTCTTACGTCGCGTCTATCTATTTGTCCTAAATATCAATAGCTTACTTACAAATGAACATCCTTAATTCGAAAGCTTTAATTTTGCAGTAATTAAGCAGTTGAGATAATGGAGTTGCATAACTGAATGAAAGGTAGCATTTCGAATAATACGGTAAAGATTAAGGCAAATGAAAAGTATGTTGAAACTGAGTTCCTTTCATAAATTTTTTTCGTAGTTCTATGGTTAGTTCTTATGTACAGGTATTGATTGAACGTTGTATCTTGGGATTGGTCTGGTGCTGAACACGAGAAGTTAATACAGGTACCTACCTCTGCGATAAATGCGTGCAATTTGTGAATGGGGAATATAAACTACTAGCTATCCATGATAGCTGATGCATTTTGACACAACTTCATGCACATATTTTTATGGGGTGCATGTATAGCTATTTTTAATCATCGACCGCGCGCCGTCAATCTTTCCAATCATGAAAATCCTGATTGAGATAATGAGAAATTGTAGGTAGTATTATGGTCATTATCTCTCCCATGAACAGCTAAAGGTGCAGCTTCTATAAACGTATGCAAACGAGGTGGCCATTGTAAGTCTATTACTGTAATAAATTATAATTTTTAATTGCACACTCAACGCAATATATTTATGGCTGGGTTATAAAACTTATCTTAACTAATTGAAGTAAAGTAAAGGTATTTGGTACATTCGAAATCCCTTCAGATAAATGATTAAGTTGCATATACTACAAGAAAAAGTATACCAAAATTCTAGTAATGTTATAAAATACGCTAAGTTTATATATACATGCCTAATTGTAAGTTCGAAGAACCGGTGCGGTACATAAAACTTTTTCGATTATGATGGTCTACATATTTCCTAATGTCCAATTTTATTTCTCTTATCTGTTTTCAGATGACTGATGGCGACTATGAGACTACGATGCATTCATTCATGCATGGTGTTGACAGTGGTCGGTCTTCTCCTCATTTATTCCGCATTCCTGACCTCACCTTCATATGTCGACTCGACACTTGACGCCGGTGGTAAGTCTTAATGACACTCTTTTATATCATCCCAGCACACATACATAAACGTCAACCTTTAAAAAATAGTCCGTTTGCAAATTCTCTAGTATCATCAAACAATATACGCTTCTAGATAAGCACTTAGCTCACGGGTACTTTGTCAAAATTGCATTCAATTGTGTTCTTTCATGAGACTCCCATCATTTCGCCTAGTTATTATATTGACGAGAGGAACAGAGATGAGAACTGCGTGTTGATAATAATCTCTCTTCGCCTCCTTTAAATCTGGGAGAGTAGAAGTAGATGAGCTCTCTGAATCCTCTTCTTCTCATCGTTCTTTTCGTGTATGCATTTTGTATTTTGGCAGAATATCAATCAAAAACTAGCTATTATAGTTTGAACTCAAGCCTAAAGCTTAGTCAGAAACTAATAGCGTGGCACTGTCACACAGAGCTCTTCTCGAGTCAAAACACAATTTACCACAAATACTACTCCCCTTGCCTGCATCATGGTAGGCTGTATGTGCAAGTTTTAGCTCTGGGACATCTTTAAGACTTATTGTGTGACTGATTTCGTATTCAATGGGAGTCTCTTTCGTTACTAGAACGAAAGTTATTCTTGACTACCCTGTTTCATTTTGTTTGTCATCATTTCCCATTCATCTCTTTCGCTATATGTATTTATGTGTGCCTCTCCACACTGAAAATCCACCACACAAGTTGTCCTGCATTGTGTTTGTGCTACTCGCATATATAAGAAGAAAATTATTCGCATATGTGCATATATAAGATTTTTTGGGGTGCATTCGCATTCCAATCAATGCGTAACATCAAATTGCATTCTCTCTGCGATGTGTATTGTCGTATAACGACTATTTTTCCACTCCTTTCAAATTCAATGTTTGCATTAAGTAGGTCTGCATGATTGGCCACGATGTTGAAAACGGAGGTCTATTTTTCCTATCTGAATTTGAATTCTCTTCCTCTCTGAGCATAGTTTGGCATAATCAGAATAATAAAGATTACACTTATGCGAGTAAGAGAATGAAAAGTGGAAGGTTGGCTACAAATGAATGAAAACTATCGATGATTCGAGCAATAATGAAGAAGATTCCTCGTTTTTCTACAGAAATCATATAGACGCAAGAATGTTTTTCTTCCTTTTTAAAACTAGTTTGTTTGGATGGGGACACAGGAAATACAATTTTTTTGTTTGAATTTTTTTTGGGAGTTACTCAACAAATTCAAGCTAATTCAATTCAATTTGCAAATCATCATTGGCAATTCTTATTCGATTTGACCACTTAACAAATGACAATTCCGCTAATAGATAAAAGTAGTACGAATTGTACGAATAATATTTTTGAAAGCTTCAAGTGAAGAAATCAATAATTTTCCCACTTTAGACTTCGAACTCTCGTCCGAGTGATGGTGATGGCAGTTCATGACTAATCTCTCTCTTGCACAAAGTTATTTAGGGCGACGGTATATATGAGAAAAAAGAGCCCCTTGAAATCATCCGCTTTAGGGATTGAGAGTAACTTCTGCAAATATCTCTCACAATCACAATCAACAACAGCAGAGAAATGTAGTCACGTTGAGAGTGTGCAACTAATTTGCATTTTTGGATTGGCTGAATGAATACTATCAATCGCTTTGAGCATAGCATACCTTCAAAATCCGCGTCTCTAATCTTTGAAAGGAAGAAGCTTATCTCGGGAACATTGCAGTCATAATCATAATGCAGTTATATTATTACATCGAGTTAGAATAGAATGTGTTTTTGCACGTAAACCTATTAATGGCTCATCATCTTCATTACCAGAGGAAAGAATACTCTTCTCGTCTGACTATGAATAAGCTTACGCTACAAATATAAAATGTGCACCTTTTGCAAGCATAATCTTTTTATATTGTAAGATATGTAGTTAAACTCGTAGAGGTGTGCAATGTAATGAGTTTTATTGTTACAAAAGACCGATTTTCATTATATGACGAGGAAGATGCAAATCATATTTGATCATTTATTACTTGTTATTAAAGATATGGAGATAAGATGGGAGAGCGAAGGGGAAGAGGAGTAGGAACAAAGTTGTAGACCCCGTTTTTCAGTGATAACTCAGGGCGTATGACGAAGCCTACTAGCAATATTGACTTGACGCAGTAGAGC
>JAQFZW010000417.1:0-62793 GCA_034687055.1 Heteromurus nitidus
AACATTGTTTTGAATCACACTACTGTAAGAAAATAAATAGCGAATAGACTTGATATATTTTTGTATATTTGCTCGTAAGTTTTGACATTTAGGTTTTGCTTACATAAGTATATCTACATACTTCTACATTCCATGTCCCAGGTTCACGCGTCCCAAGATATAACCAACTTTATCTACTCCCAATTTCTTAAATGGACATATCAACAAGTCATGCATACCCACGTAGGTTCTTTTCGTCTGCAATGCCTTGCTGGTGTTTCAAGTAGACACGATGAATGTCTATGAAAAAGAACAGGTAAGGTAAAATTTTAAAATGATAAAAATTATTGTGAATCAGAAATTAAGGGCGAGTGGGCTTTGTTTGAACACCCATAGGCATAGGCTTGTACGTATTGATTATGGCATTTTCCACATAAAAAAATAAAACCAATAGAAACATCTCCATTTCCAATTTACGCAGTTGCATTCGATTAAACTCTGCACAGCGAACGACGGGATAATAAAAATAATAAATAATCAACCAAATAATAAAAATAAAAATCTATAAAGGGCAACGTAAAACATTTGAGTGATTTGGATTGGACAGATGAGCTCGAGTTTCAGAACTGTCCCCTTAAGAAACAACGACTTGATTGATTCTCGTGGAATCTGGTCAGGAGAACAATCGAAATGGAAGATTTGTGCCGAGTATTTTGTTCTGAGCCAGGAGTGTAAATACGAAGTTTAATAACAAAAATCTAACTAATAACGTATGCTAGAAATCTTTTTTACTCCAATTAAGATTATGTTTTGAAATTTCTAGAGATCCTCATTGTCGTCAGAATTACAGAAATGATCCTGGAATGTTGGCAGCTTGTCTAAGAGCATGTTGGGATTGCAAATTTGAACCAGAAAAGCAGTATTTTTGTGAACCGTAAGTAAAATGTCATCGAGCGCTTTCAACTGTTTCAGCTTAAAAATGCAATAAAAGTATTTGGGTCATTGGTTCCCAAAATTTATGTATATATGGGGTGCGAGCTTTCTGATTTTGACATTCCCCACTTCCCATCTTTTCCTAACATTTCCAAGATTACTCACGTTCCCCTCGACTTCCCGACACTGGGACCCGACACCTACACCACGACGCCCCGTGATCACTCAGGGGATGGACTTATAATTACACTTGCAATTATACTACCATTTTTAATTATAGTAGTACCTGTTATTTGCATTGTTCTTATCGCGTACTACATTGCAAGACGAAATGTCAGGGGTAAAGATATCATCAAGAAATAATAATTATTAGTATTTGCAACGCAAGTTTACTCCTTATATTCAATCAATGGATCACTAATGGTCGTATTCTATATGACTTTGAGGAGGCTCAAAGGTTGAGTTAGACCTCAGTTGCCATTAGTTCCTGCTTGAAGGTATTGGCAAATCTGAGGTCGTCCTCATCCTCAAAGTCTCCTCAACGCCATAGCGAATACGGCCATAAACATTGTCAAACAGAACGAGTGGGACAAATGCCTCACTTCAATCAAATTCCTCTGGATGTCTTTGAAAGGAATGATCCATCAAATAATTTCCCTCTCTCAAACCAATTTGTGAATTACGGTTATCAGGCTCCTTATCATTATAACATGGCAGGTGGAAGCGCAAGTTCGAGCACTGTGATGCCAGGTGGAAGCGGAAGCTCGAGTAATGCATAATGAATCGTACTGTTCCCCCATAAGCTACAATACAATATAAGACAATTTGTACTTGGGAGGAGTTCACAATGATTTAGATTGAGTATTTTGTTTAAACACACTTTGGAATCAAGAATTAATATGAAATTGTGCAATCTGCAATTAAATAGTGAGTAGATTTTTATTCATCCGTGATTTTCTTTTTTAAGTATTTATTTTGTCTTTTCTCAATTTCGTAAATGGCCTTCCATGCATCATTGCATGTACTTAATTATGGCGATGATTACAAGCGTAATACATACTATAAGGATTAAATAAACTATGAACAAATAAAACAATAAAACCAATAGAAACATCTGCTGGTAATTTTCGTTGCACCATTCGGTTGAACGCGAGTTCAGCGAATTATTATTGATAGTTTGACAGCGTTCGAAAAACAATCTAAGGACCTATAAAATCGATATCTTTCCCATCGACATCCTTGACGATTACGGCTAATAATACTGAATAAAATCTGGAACTTATCAGACTCCTTGAAGTTGTGATGTATACAAGTTATTATAGTAGTAGTAATGAATAATGATTTAGTTTTTTGGCTTGTGGCTTTGCTTTCCTGCGGCCTTTGGTGTTGTGCTATGATGGCCAGAGGATGTAGGGTCATAGGTAAGACATCCACAAGCAATAATAATTATTATTATTGAATTTGGCAAGCTTTCTTCGTATTCACTCTATGGATCTTAACAACAAGATTTACATGAGAGAGCAAGACAACAGCCCTTCTTAAATCCAATGGTTCCAAATGGCTTTGGAACGAATGATCCATACAACCCTAATTTACCTCCCCCATCAGGCCAATTTGGGACTTCAGGCGGAAGCGAAAGTTGGAGTACTATGATACCAGGCGAAAGCGGTAGTTCGAGTACTGTAATGGCAGGTGGAAGCGGTTATCCGAGTACAGCAATGAGTCCTTATTATGCTCCTACAAATTTAGCTACAGTGTGAAAGATTTGAGGTGTAACCTGGAGGAAAATGATGTTGAGTGATATTGAACACTCTTGTTGTAAACACACTTAATAGTCAAGACTTTAATATTAAACTGTGCAATGAGAAAGTCAATAGCGAGTCGACTTTCATTCGTCTACGATTTCTTGAATTTCGCATGCGCCGAACTGCAATAAAATTTGCAATACTACATCCTGATGTACTGGCGACTACGGTTGTAGTCTCTGAAGTCTACTGAATGAGGATCCATAATCTACTCATCACTCAACATGCGTCATCCATGAATTTTTACCAACTTTTCTCAATTTTGTAAGTCGGTCGATGCTTGCATGTCGTGTAATCAATATGTATGACCAAATAAAACCAATAGAAACATCCAGAGATGATTTCCACTGTCCCATTCGGCTGAACACAAGACATAAGCAAATGAGCCTCTAACTCATAGTGTCTGTAGAAAATCTACCTAAAATTAAAGTCTATAAAGCACAAAACAAAACATTTAAGCATATGAACTGTTGCCCTAAAGAAACAACGACTTCCATTATGCTCGACTGCACTGCACGGTGCATTGTTCAAATTGTAAGTTTTATGTGGCTCATCAGTAGAGCAATGGGAGAGGAAGAACTGTCTCATCCAGCGAAAGTAGCTTTGTGTCGACAATTTTGTTCTGGACCAGGAGTGTAAATACGAAGCTTGCCAATACTAACAGATCTAGCTGATAAATTATATCAGCAATAAATTTTTAATCTAACGTTTAAAATGATTTTGTGAAACTTTTAGAGATCCTCACTGTCGTCAGAATTATAAAAATGATTCCGGAAAACTAGAAGCTTGCCTCAGAGCATGTTCGGAGTGCAAATTTGAACCAGGAAAGCAGTATTATTGCGAACCGTAAGTAAAATGTCATCGAGCATTTACAACTGAATCTTGACAATAAAATCAAAGTATTATTGTGCCACTGACTTGCTCATAAAATGGTCTATACGCGTAGGGGGTGCGAGCATTCTGCTCTAGTTCTTCCCGGCCGTTCCGACGCCCCCGACTTTGCGAAAGAGAAACTCTACGCATACGGATACGCCACGACTCCGCTTGATCACTCAGGGGATGGACTTATAATTGCACTTGCAATTCTAATACCATTTTTCATTATAGGAGTACCTGTTATTATTTGCGTTATTTGCATTTTTCTTATTGCGTGCCGGATTTCAAGACGAAGTGTCAGGGGTAAAGATATCATCAAGAAATAATTATAATTAGTATTTGCAACGCAAGTTTACTCCTTATATTCAATCAATGGATCATTAAACATTGTCAAACAGAACGAGCAAGACAAATGCCTACCTTCAATCAAATTCCTCTGGATGTCTTTGAAAGGAATGATCCATCAAATAATTTCCCTCTCTCAAACCAAGGGAACATCGGAACTTTAGCCCCACAGATTAACGTTGTTAACGGTAACATACAGCCGAACCTACTTTCATAACTTAACCAAACGTAAGATTGTGTACAAAAATAAAAATTTACCAATAATTATCGACCTGTGGCCGTTTGTGGGGCTAAACTTCCGATATACCAAACCAATTTGTGAATTAGGCTCTTCATCCTTATAACATGGCAGGTGGAAGCGCAAGTTCGAGCACTGTAATGCCAGGTGGAAACGGAAGCTCGAGTATTATGTAATGAATCGTACTGTTCCCACAAAAATATGTGAAATACATATATGCGAATAAATATGATGAATCATGTGACAAGTGAACGACTTCATACAGTGTCCCTAAATATAATATTAATATACTAATTTAAGCAGGGATGAGTCATGATTGAATATTCATATTTGTTCACATGCTTAAACATTTACGTTTCGCACGCCCATGAACCTTTACCCAGTTTTCACTCTTCGATTTCTTAAATGGGGTTTCCTATTGCCCCCACCACTTATCAACAAGTCATGGATACCTAAGCAGGTTCTTTTCGCTTGCAAGATCTCTCTGGTGCTCCAATGACTAAAATGACTTGTGTGAAAAATCTAAGAACAGGTGGAGGTGAACCACTAATAAATAATCAAAGATAGATAGATAGTACATCAGTGTAAATAATAATGTTCTTAATTTTGCTAGTCCTATGAGAACGGAAAGACAAAATGGCTTCCTGTCAAACATTTTGTGCCGGGTAAGCTCTTCCATATTGAATACTTATAAAAGTACGTATTTTCAGAACATTTGTCAAGTGTGAATTTTTTCTCTTCGACGGTTTTCTGAACATTTCAGAGCAGACAGAGCGGTGGATTGCTCAGTGAGTGATGACAGGACCCGCTGTATAAAATCCTGTCTCGACTGTTGGTCACCTGATGAGGGTCCGTTGTGCTTGTATGTAAAACTATACCATTTTCTAAAACATGGACGCATATGTTCACATTTCTTGCAATTTAATAGAATTTGTAATTCATTTATCATCAGTTGTCCAACAATATTTCGAAGAAGCAAACTTCGACCAGGAAACAACACCCAACACCATCCAGTTACAGACCCAAGCTCGGGTAGTAACGAAGGTGTAGATTCAGGAACAACATTTATTATCCTGTCGGTAGTCCTTGCTTTCGTTGTTCTTGTCGGATGTGTTGGAGGATACTTCGTGAAGGCATACATAAGGCGAAAAAGAAATGCTGCTACAAACAAGGCGAGGCTAAAAGGTTGTGTGTGAACTAAACATGAACAAGACTAGTTCAACTCATCTTTTATCTTGCAAATCAAAGGGCTAAAAACAACCGTACATGATGTGATATGTTATGCACTGAAGGTTCTATGGCTGCCCGTGCCAAGTCTGCGTATTCCGTCAAATCTTTTGGACTTCTCGATGCGATCTTTGATGGGCGCGAAGAAACAGTTAGCGAGTCCGGGTCTACAACCTCTACTTTGAAGGGAGAAAGTTCGGATATGGCGAACATGTATGTGAATGCATCCCAGAGCAATTTCGTTTCAAAACATACACGTGAATTTTTTGCTTAGTTGCACTGAATAAAGGGATAAATTCCTTTATGTTGTTGGCATGTTGTTCAATAGATCAACTCCAAACTGGAACTCGGAAACAAGTTCCGACACTGGGACGACTGCGACTGGGAGTCAAAGGAAGACTTCGTCTGCTTCCAAGAAGGGGAGTTCCGCATCGGAGCACCGGTCGTCCAAACAGCTGAACAAAGCTAAAAAATCTGTTGGATAGAATGTTATGGTAGGATGAAGGTTCAATGAAATGTGGGCGGAAGTAGGGAAACATGAGAACGGAAGTCCCTGGGGGTTTAATATTCAAAAGGCGTGTGAATGTAAAAAAAGAGTTTTAATTGAATGTTTGGAATTTCTGTTAAGCGTTCCCTTTATAAAAAATACTATAAATAGCGAAAGCAAACAAATTAACGACGAGGATTGGCTTGGGCAATAAATGTGGATCATATGAGACCAAAGATGGATGAAAGTAAAAAGTTTTGTGTAGTTCGGTAAAAAAGTTATCGCTATATTCACAAACAGAAATGTACAATGTGCATACGTAAGTGAGGAATTTGTATGTAATATAAACTTTAACAATTGTGCATCGTTATTGGAATATTGGGTGTAAACCAGTGTCTACCTCTTGCACCATTTCGAAGCTCAGGCTTACACCTTTTTAAACTCTGTAGGTAGGACACCTCTACTCACGTCAAAATTCCAGCCATGATCATATTTCAATTGCATTCAGCAATCCATGGCTACTTGCTTCATGTTCTAAGCCGCAATTACACCCCAAAATCAGGCTAGTGAGGTGAGTTTTTTGTTTACTAAACAATCCAAACTAAATTCTGACTGACCCCCAAAAAAAGTAACTGGACGACGAAAAATGCGTTGATTCATACGAATTTTGCTAGCTTCCCGGAATATATGGAACTGTGTGCATGAGTGTAGAGCATACAGGGATGTAAACTAGACGTCCAGCCACAAAGTACACATATTCATCATAACGGTTCTCAAAACCTTCCGCTGACCTGGATAAATCTCGTCCACGTTGAAAACGATACATCCCAATTATGTCTTACTGTGACAATTACTGCTTGGGGTAAATCAGAATACAGATAAAAAGAAACTGAAACAAGTGAAATTTTAATACAAAGCGGGTTATTGCCAGTAACATAATTTTCTCCATTTTTTATGATGATGTCTGCATTTTAAAATATATGCTTCTAGAGCAATCACAGAGGTGATGTGTGATGAGGTCATAGATAAAGTCAAGTGCATAATGTCCTGCCTCGACTGTCATTCTGCTGATCACACTGCCTGTTTGTAAGTTTTCAAGAATCTGTCTGTTGATAACAGAAATGTATAGCACAGCAAGTTTAATCTTACATCCGTACTCTGTCTCTTATTTTGCATACAACACAGTTGCCCGTCAATATTTCCACCGGTACCAAAAGGCACAAGTCGACAATCAGTTTTAGAAGACTACGGGGAAGAAAATGACACGGCAGTGCATCCTGAACTTAGGAACAAGTCTAATAAAACGATTACTGCTTTTGTGGCAACAATCTCAATTGGAGTTCCCATTCTGATTTGCCTCATAGCTGGAGTCGCTTACTTTTGCTATTACAACAAAAATCAGGAGCGAGCAAGAAATGCTGCTGCTCAAGGTGCCCCATATGTAGCATTTTTGTCTCCACTCCAGGCTCTATGATTTCGTGATATATTTTTCAACTCTAATTCAAAAAATGTATTTCCACAGGGAAAAGGCTGAGACAAACTAGGATACTACGGGGCACGAGTTCAAATGCAAGTACGATAATGTCAAAAGCGGAGAAGTCTGAAGTGAGCGACCAAGATGATCTTACTGATTCTAGCTGGGATAATGAATCTTCAGCGGAGTAGCATAAATTGTATTATCAAATCAATGAAAAGGGGAAGTAGTTTTTCTACAATAGTTGAGTTCGTAGGTTTTGTGAATGCACCTGTTTACTTTATTTTATATATAGCTTTATTAGTAGACGGGTGTAGAAGTGAGTTGGTTCAATCTTAAGTCAATGCAAATTAGTTTCGTTTTGCAACTTGCCTCTTGTTGCTATTTCTGCTACAAGGAGAGATTCTTAGGTTTAAAGGGTTCAAAACTCAGCTCACCAAGTAAGTGGAGGATAAATATATGTCTAACAGATAATCTCACTGCACACATCAATTTAGCAAAATCTTAAGCCAGCAACCGTGTTAAACCTATATCGGTTAAAATACAATATTTTTCCTTCGAAGAACGTGTACGGGCCCGCCTGGCTGCCTCGTCACAGCGGCTTTCACAATTTGTAATAATTCCACACGCTCAGTTTTCCTCGTCTTGCACTCTATACCCGGAGGAAAACACGTTTGAAGTTATTGCCGATTTTCGGCAACCCCTTGACTATTCATTCTTTGACAAAATAACCTCAGAAAAGTCAGAATTCAGACAGAAAATGGACTCCCAAAAAGTGTTTAACTCGACAATGAACTCATCGCAGCTCCCACCAATTGTTTACTTGCACCTGGAGTCAGATTTTCCTCCGAAACCTCACAAGATACAACCACACATAATCTAAGCATCGGTGTTGAAAAATAAGAAGATCAACAATTATAGCGAGATAAGAGATAATTAAAAACAACACGCAACTGGCCAAGTTTTCTAGGTACGTGGTGTCTTGGATCCGCAAGGCCAGCTTGTGGATTGCAACTCTGTGACTTTCGACCAGGATGAAAGAGGACTGCACTGGAACATGTAGCCGGTGTTTCGGAATGTACCTCAACATAATGCTTGTAAGACTTTAAGAACCTCGCTATTAATTTTTATTGGATAATGAACTTGAAATAATTCATTTGATTATTTAAAACATCCAAACACAGACACCTACCCAACATTTCCAATAATCCACGAGGATTCATCGGCTACTTACTTGTTCTCATTTCCTCAAAGTCAAACCCACAACATGCCTACAAACCCCACCCTTCAAAATCGGAAGCCAGTTCATTATCATTTCACCGACCTTGATAATTTGTTGTAACATTTGTTATGGTTCTTCACAGGATTATATCATGCATTCTTATAGAAGAATTGAAAAATAAATAATCGGGACTAGAAAATTACTTGCGGAATGTGATAATAGAGAAGAATGAGTCAGTAATGCTCAGTATGAAGTCATATCAGCAGTTGGTACTAAACAGTTCTTCACGAAAACCAAATAAATCAAAAGCCAGCATTTAAACTAATTCTAAAAAGAAGCTTTCGACATAAGTTGACCAATTATACTGCAAAACGCGATACAGCTTTTCGTTTCTCGACGGGTCCATCATAATCGACACAAGCCGTCCATGTTGGCGTCAGACGTGTACGCATGCATGTTATATCCACACTCCACACCCACTCTCATCTATCACGCAACTTTTCCATGACTGCCCAGATTTGCATGGATACATAATTTTTTACACGCGGTGCGAAGTCGAAAAATTCACTACAATTTTCGGGAAACTATGATTAGTTCCCCGATAAGCATTTTTTTAGAATTCAACTAATTTCGATTACTCGTACACCACAACTAGAACCTGTAAGGCCACGCTTGACAAAGGTCCATCACAAATCATAATCCCCCACCCGAACATGCACATGAGGGGAGACCACTAACATATAACAATGGTATATGAGAACGACGACCCAGACGAGTTTTGCGGAGACTTCTGCGGACAGTATGTTCCTTCGTTTATAGAGAGTGCACATTTCATTGCTTTCTTATTCCTTTGCCCGGTTACAATTCAAGGTATACTATGATTTGAAACTCAACAGTGACAACATAGGCCAAAACTGCAGCGCGTTTGGAACACCACAACTTGAAAAATGTGTCCGCGCCTGCCTTGAATGCAGACATCCAAGAGTCCAATGCGAGTAAGGGCGCTTTCATGTCTTAACCTTCCCTTTAATACTTTCACCTGATGTTTAAAAACGGATTCTAAGTTTACGCACATTTGATTCCAGATGCACAGCACTTGAACTGATAAAAAGTTTACAGCAGACTCCCATTACAACAGGGGCGCCCAAGGAAGAGGAATCGGATGAACTGAGTCCGTACGTGATTATTGGGGCTGTGGTTGGTGCCCTCTTTGTGCTTTTAGTTGGCTGCTGTTTATGCTTCTGCTGCACCAGGAAAAGTCGCCGGGGTACAGAAAGAGTTAATAATATAACGCACTTGACCTGACTAAATCATTGCTGAATCGGCTGAAACATAGTTAATTTCTTCGCAGTCGAAGACGAAGAAGCTGAGTCTGGAGCATATGGTGGGCGAGCATCGGTAGCTCGCAAGACAACACTTGGACCAGCTGCACAGCCCAATTACCCTGCATCGCCTTATGTTGGATACAAGTATCCTGCACCTACGCCTGAAGCTCGACGACGCCAAACTCAACGACCCGAGCCGGTAGAAGAGGAGGAGGAGGATGAAGACGAAGAGGAGGAGGAGGAATCTGACGAAGAATTCGATGAAGATGAAGACGAAGAGCCTACTGACGCTCGGAAGTCCATCAGGAAAAGTATGCGCAAGTCAAGGAAGAGCATTCGCAAGTCGAGGAAGAGCATAAGGAAGAGTATGAGAAAATCTCGCAAGTCCGTAATGCCACCACCTTCAGTTGTACCACAACCACCTCCATCAGTGATGCCACCACCTTCAATGGTGCCACCACCACCTGCACCTCCAGTAGTTAAACCACCACAGCTAGAAGGAGAGGAGGAGGAAGAATGTGAAGAAGAGGAGCCAGTGAAGGAGGAAGTGTGTGAGGAGGAGGTACAGGAGGAAGAGGAATGCGAAGAGGAGGAAGTCGATCCTTGTGAGTGCGACTGCGAACCTGTAAAAACGTTTGACACTTGCTTCTAAACCTTCGACGTCAATCAAGTCTACACTTTTGTTACGAACACTCTTGCCAATAATAAAATATTGTAAACAAGCATTATGTATTGCTATCAGGATGTTGAGAAGAATGTCATTAAAGTACAACTCAGAGACAGTACTCTAGCCCACTTCCAATTTGCATTTATTTTTTTCCTTGTATAATTCAGTCGAAAATGCATGAATACACTGTCAAATCAATAGCCATATTACCACTGATATTGTACACCTCCATATCCATAGTCATTACTTGACGGGCGCTCAACAACCACCCTTGGGGAGTATCGATATGATTTTTGTTGATAACGTGGGAGGGATTGGCAACCGCGAAAAGTGGGTGAAGGAGCAGAATCATTATTTCCTCCATCAGTTGGAGTTGATGCCTCATTTGAAGGGTTGTCGGAGTTTGGGGCAACAGGTCGAACAGGAGAGTCGTTTCTTGGCTCATCCAGGTCATCGCCATCATCTGCCTCTGACCTTGACATGTCACCCCTATCCCTCTTCAAGCTTCGTCCAGTTCGTCTTCCTCCACCGGAGCCACTTCCTCCGCCACCGCCTCCAAAATCTCTTTTCAAGCGAGACATGAGTCCAACCGTTACAACAAATGAGAGGAGAGCTAGAGCGTAATGTCGTGGGTATCCACATCCCGAGTACACGGTGGTCACGCAATGCAATGCAGTCAAGACAAATTGGATCTGAAATTGGGTTAAAAAGTTCATGTGAGTCCCAGTCGAGTGCTTCATTTCATTTAAATTTATATTCAAACTCACATTTTTGATAACAAGCATGACAGATTTCATGCTGTCCCAAAACTGCTCCGAGTTGGGATTCTCAGGAACCATGTAGACACGTTTCAAGGATTGGTATGTGGAGGCGATTGCCAAGAAGGCGCAATTAAACATGGCCCAATATATAGCTTAAATTGACGATATTTTTAATTAAAATTAGTTTTCTCGTACATGGCTACTTAATCTTGAACTGGACAGTTCAAACTTTTCAACTTACTTGATCCGCCAGGTGCAGATCTGAGGCCAAACCATGAAACGATTACCATTACAATGTGGTGCGCAACGTCTGCCATCTCAACTTCGTCCTTCCTTAAAACTACGATGAAGTGGTCGACGAATTCCACAATTTTTAGGATGAAGTACACCCACAATCCTTTGGCAACTTGGATCTCCTAATGAAAGAAATCAAGTATATTTATAACGAGTCCGGTATTCCAGTAAGCCAGAAGCCAGTGCACATTTCACGCAATTTATTCGAACCATCTCAAAGTCTTCATTCGAGTCACTCCAACTCAAGGAGGGTAGCCATTTCAGGTATCCCTCTTCTTTTACCACAAGCACCTTGGAGGGTGGTTCGCACAGGAGAGCGTAATCCAGTTGAAAGGTCATATAGAGGAACTTGTTGTAAGAAAAAGTGTAGAATATAGATTTCTAAATCCGTTTGTGGTTGCGAATTTTATAAGTTGCATTATGTGCTTAAATAATGTCTTACAAATGCAAACAGGGCCACGTTCGACACAGCCACAAAGACTATGTTGAAACTCATTATGACATTAGCCAGGCCCGTTAAGTCGTCCCTATTTTTCATAAAAACAGTGCTAAGTAAGTGCAGGCCGATCACATAAAGAATGGATATGAGAATGGGAGTGGACATCGAGGCCATCAAAGGCCAGTCTTCAATTTGAGGGTGCATTGTGGTTTGACGAGGAAGTGGAATCAGTTTTCACTTTTCACCGTTTACAAAATACCAAAGTTGAAATCTGTAATTCGTGATTAGATTACCCACCCAAGTTGAGTGGACCCAGTGGACCAGATCCATTTTTGTAGCATTTTATTTTAGCACATATGAAAATTTATGAAATGAAAATAAATTATATATGATCTAATGCTCCATTAGCAACTGCGCAAGTATAAATAAGACTCCACCACATCCACGAGAACCCTCGGTATATGAAAGCCTGTGACTCATCAACCCACCTCGTCGCTCCTGATTTGTCTGTATCGTTGAAAGTCTTCAAAATCTTCTTCACACGCTTGCAATGGCACCTCTCCAAATACATCTCCCTTCCATTCTCCACAGTTATCCCAAGTTGCTGGAACCGTAGCTGCCTCCCCTCCTCTACGTTTTCCGGAGTGCATTTGACATCGGAAAGCTGGACGACACACTTCTCTTCCGGGTAGCAAGTGAAGCTATTCAGAAATCCAGTAGCGCAATCACTATCCGAGCCCAATGCACAAAACCCATCTGGAGTAACCTCGTGAACTGGATGCTTGAACCATGCCGTTTTATGTGGAACTGGTTTACATTCGCATTTTCCAAATCCTTCCTCCGGCATAGCGTTCAAGTTACAAAACAACTCCTTTTCCTCATCACAAACGGCAACTGCCGGATCTTCTTTTTTCATTTTGAAGTCATTCAACAGCTCACGGGACGGAGTGTACTTCCCCGGGGGAAGGGGGTGTGCCTCCAACATCGCTTGAATCAGGATTTCAACATCGACACAAGTTTCGCCATGTTGCCGAAATGGTTTCGGCTTCCCTCCGAAATCCAACAAGATATCGGTCCTTGTTTCTTCCAGAGGATTTGACAAGTCCACCACTTCCTCAGACTGAGGCCGGCACTTACAGATATCATCTTGCAACGGGAGCCCAGTCTTGTTCAGGTACTCCTGAAGCTTGACAAAGTTCTTGGGATTGCAGCGAATATTGAATTCGTCGAGAAGGCAAACATGGTCCAATTCACGACACTGGATCTGCCAAGTCTCAAAGGAGCAGTAGGCACGCCTTTTATCATATCTGCATCCAAAATCGTCCTGTGAGTCCACGCTCAGTGGGTACGCACTTGATGTAAGTGTTGCATTTCTCGAGGGGATGTAGGTCGACGCACAAGCACATTTGTACCGGATTGCTTGCACATAGATGCCAATGTGTGGATGTTCTGGGGGACTATGCTTACACTCCAGATAGCTGGGATCGCATCGCCATCCATCCACACTTTCCCACGTGATTAATAACATTCGCATTTTTAACAAGGCTTCTTCCGAGTCCACCGGTGCGTAGTTCAGTTCCTCCAACTGCTTGTGAATTCTGTGGACGTATGTGCTAAATACTTTGAAAGAAATATATTACCAAATTAATGTGTGAGCTTAGTATTTGGCTCCAAAATTTTATAGCTACGATGAGCAACATAACATACTGCTATGTCGAGCTGGGTTTGGACAAGGATCTCCAAAGTCAACAGGGCGATGCGCATAGAATTTCGACAAAAGAATATCAGCTCTTTCGATGAGTTCTTCTTTGGTCGATGCAGTAACGTTGCAGTTGGACGGTTGTGATTTCAAAAGCAAAACAACACAAATCAAAATCAAATGTTCCATGATTTCATAGACAAGAATAATAAATTATTGTGAAGAATGGTTGCATCTGGTTTTATTCCATTCCAACTAAACTAAACTAGAACATTTGGGTGTTTTAACAAGGATATAGAGTTACAGACACATAAACTTATGTTGAATTACATTGAAACATGACGGTTTGGTTTTTGTGTAATGTTGCGTTGGCGCTTGCACCACTTCCAGCGTAACTCATCGACCATACTATGCTCCGAAATGTTCCAACACGCCCAAGAAGAAGTTCACCCAAAAAATATTTAGTGTGAAGGAAGAGCCCAGCTTAGAACCAGCGTTGTCGTTTCTCCCATATCTTAAAATTTGAAAAGAACATTTTTCTCGCATTTTTATCTGAAAAATCAATCGTACTTACGCTAACTATGATCATCAGAAAAAAATACCCTAGGTCAAACAATGGCCTTTTTTTCCCAAAGACGATCTTAGGCTTTTCAATAAATCTAGTATCCCGCTCAACATAGGTGGCGTCAGTTGTGCAAAGACATCTCTTGAGAAGACGCTCATCCCCCGGCCGAGTATATCTGTCATCCCCAACCCAATTCGACTGGGAGGCATTTTTCAGATTCTCAAGAGAACAAGTAGTGTTAACCAACTCGATCAGACATTGTTCCGGAGGGATGCAATGGAAGTTGTTGTCAATCCAGGTGGAACAATCACTTCGCGATTCTAAGGCACAATAACCATCTGGTTCCACGGGAGGATTGACGCTAGCCCTAAATCCGGACCTAGCCGGAACCGGTTCGCAGAGGCATTTACCAAGAATTTCCCCTGGCGGTATTTCACAGTAAAGCTCCCGATTTGCATAACATTCCGAAATGCCTGGCTCAGCTCGAAGTTTGTCAAACTCGATTTTCGCTTCTGGTGGATATGAGTACCGTTTCTTGGCTGTTACGTAATCGGCCGTGATCTTATCAACGAAACCCTGAACGTTCGCACATGTCTCGGAGTGAAAGCGTCTCTTCTTGTCGTGAATGATGTAGTCGACTGTACTCCAGTCGGTGATGTTGAAGTGGGTAACTTCGTCCGCTCTGGGTCGACATTTGCAGTCATCGGATCGAACGGCAATACCTCGATGGTCAAGATATTCCAAGAGCAATTCATAGTTGGTTTCATTGCACCTCACGTTGAAGTCGTCGATGAGACAAACTTTGTCTGGGGACTTGCACAGGACATTGTGTTGGAGAGCGGAGCAATACGCGTCCTCGTCCTCGTAAATACACTTCATCCGTGATGGAGCTGCGGACGGGTTAACCGGTCTCGACTTGTAGTGTTCCGGTCCTCCAGTTTCTGAATTTATGATGGTTGTGGTAGCACATTTACACCGGAAGATGCTCATCCACCCGTTTTTAACTCGCTCTTCAAGATCCTCTGGAGGTTGGCATGTGAGATGGTCGGGCTCGCATTTCCAGCCACCGTCGTCAGCCCAAGGTTGGTAGTATGTCCAGCCGCGTTTAATCAAGATCCCATCGTTGTCCTTGAACTCGTAGTTTTCCAGTTCCTTGTGGATGTCAAGTACGTACTTGAAAAATACTGAAGAAAAATGCGAAAATGAAATTGACGATCAAACATATACAAGCAGTTTATAAGATGAGAAATATGTAGTTCCAAAAAAAATAAAGTACAATTGGAATCCTCTGGGGTGGGGTTTGCACAAGCTTTATTGAAAATCTTATGGGGAAGTTCATGATACTGTGCCAACATATCATCCGCCAGCAATCGTTGCTGCTCTGGAGTGTAGTTGGCGATGTAACGTTGGGCGCTTACTCCATGAAAGAAGGCAAATGCCAAAATGAAAATGAGCATCATTGGAATACAGGCTGCGCAAAGCAGTCATTTCACTCGAATGAAATAATAATCAAGCTCAAACAAATGAAAGCTGGCTTTAATTATTGGAACGATTAAATTATGATGGTTTATTGCGTATTTCTTCGTTACATATTTCTTGTGTAATTAAAATGAACTAATAGCTAGTGTATTTTATTCTCATATGCGGCTATGGAACCCAAATAATTTATCATGGAAAGTCAAGTAAATATCCTCCCGAAGTGTTTTAAATCATCCACGTCTTGAGCAGTTTGACGAAAACTTGCGGAATGGCAGCAACAAAGATTTGTAGTGTCAAATTAGGAATCCTTATTTTGTTGCAATCATTGCTCCCATATCTTAAAATTTGAAAAGAACATTTTTCTCGCATTTTTATCTGAAAATGTATTAAAAGAGGTATCCATATTCATTCTCATGTCCACAAAGTGTGCCGGGATGAGGAGCAGGTAGTGCGAGAAGAAGACCACGGAGACTACTCCAAAGTTGACGGTCCAAAAGCTAGCCTCGGTGACAGGGTTGCAATCATTGCTCCCATACCCTGTGAATGGCAGACATGACAGTGTTTCAAACTTTAACGCTTTCAAAAATATGCAGAGTTTCGAAATATTATTCAAAGCTGATACTCCTTCCTATTCACATTCACAAAGTGGAAATGGAATTATAAAAAAATTCGCACCCAAATCAAAGATTGGCTTCTTCTTTTCAACTGCGTCCAGATCCTCCTTCCTGGCTCCCAAGTCTTTGTACACTTTGGGTCCATTATAGCAATGACACCGCTTCACATACCTCTCATCATCAGGTCTGTCACCGTCAGTCTTGTTACTCGCCCAACTCAGTCCAGGAATACATGACTCGTGCACAAAAGCATCCTGATTCTTCTTGGTGCAAGCGACATTGCAAACTTCGATAACACATTCCTCTGGAGGTTGACATCTGAAGTTGTTGTTCTTTTCAAGGATGCAATCACTATTGGACGCTAGAGCACAGTAGCCATCTGGCGTGACAGGATTTGTGGGATCCGCCATCCACCCCGACCTTTTAGGGACTGGTCTACACCCACAAGTTCCAAAATGTTGGTTCGCATCTGCAAACAGGCACTCAAGCTCCTTCAGCTCATCACAATTCGTCACTTTCTGGTCATTTTTCAAAGCCTCGAAATCCTGTTGTGCTGATGCTGGGAGTCTGTACGATGAAGTACCCGAAGCTTCTTGGTGCTTTCGCCGTAATTCTCCAATGAGAGCGGGTAGATTGGCACATGCCTCCCCGCGAAGAGATTTCGGTTTTCCTCCTAAAAGATAGGACTCAGTGGTCCATATCTGGTCGACAGACCATTTCGCCTGTTGTTCGCTCTTGGGACGACATTTGCAGTCGTCGGGGCGCCGTTCTAATGTTTGCTGTTTCAAGTAGTTGAGGAGATGGTTCTCATTTTCCAGGTCACAAAGGACATCGAATTCGTCAACGAGACAGACATTGTTTTGCTCAGCGCACTTGATTCCAGACTGAGAGGCTGAGCATATTGAGTTCGGGCTGTCGTACTGGCATTCGACAGGGTCCGAGCCGGGAATTGGATGGGAGGGGTACGACGTGGACACTCCTTTAGTAATGCCGCAGCGACAAGTGTAGACGATAACGGAACCGTCTTTGAGTCGTTGCTCAACATCGTCTGGAGGAACACAGGAAAGGTGTGAGTGACATTTCCAGCCTCCGACTGCAGCCCAAGGGTCCAGAAATGTGTAGCCATTTTTTATATAGTAGCCGTCTGGATCAGCGTAGTTGATTTTCTCCAGCTCCTTGTGAATGTTGACCACGTACTTATAAAATGCTGGGGAATGAATGTTGAACTAATCAATGACGGACTAAAGAAAAGTGGAATTTTAATTAGATGAATAAATAATGGGACTTTACTGGATTCGGGATTTTGGTTGGCGCATTGCTTCTTTGTATCCACTGTCGGCAATTTGTTAAATTCTGTCAACATTTCATCCGCTAAAAACAATAAATCTTGCTTGGAATACTCCGTGTTGTCAGCGTTTGGCGGAGGAGGAGCGGGGGGATCTTGGGCGAACACCCTTTGGAGCACATTTAGGGCAAGGAGGGCGTGTACAATTAACTTGGAACGTGGGTCAATATACATCCTAACGGCAATGTTTACAGTGGTCATTCACATCAGTGGTCATCCTTTCCGGTGCTACTTGCTTTTGTTGGAAAGACTTTCATAAGCAAGCTAGACTGTAAAACTAAAAGCGCTCTATTTTTGCCGGAAATTCTTCTGTAGTCCGTGCATTTTTCAAGGAGGGTATTTTTGGTTGAGTAAACTTTGCATAGTAACATTACACACTGGGGATTGAGTTCACAATGTGAACTTCACATTCATCATACACTCTTTGTTCTCCCGAATCCTCTGCGAATTTGCTCGGTGATGCCTTTCATTTTCATATAATGGCCCGAAATGTGGTGACAAGTTCATACCTTTTCCATTTCACATCCATATTCTCTGTCATTCCAATACCTACTTGATTTACAACAATATAAAATAGCCCACATGTGGAAATCTAGATTCAATATCATGGAAAGCTATTAACCTGCAATACATTTCAGCTGTATGAATATGTGGCATTACGTCCATGAAAATTTAACTTTTTGTGAATTTTACTTCGTACTACATATGTATCTACACCTACACCACATCTATCAGCATCAGTACTACGTGAGCAGTGGTTAAGCATGTACCCCTATAAACGTATTGCGCAGGCATAGTTAGTATGGAAGTAATTAGAGACGAGTAATCATAAAAATGCTTATGTAATAACCATTTGCTAGGGAAGTGTATCATATTTTGGAGCGATATCATTAAAAGAAGTATATGTTTTTTCTACTCCATCCTACATATGCGGAAACTAAACGAGAGATGTTTACTAAAACTTCATGTTTTACTAGCTTACACGTTTTAAGTGTATCCAAATAATAAATATGGTGCAATGAGCAAAATTATCGCATGTAGTTTTTGGTCTAACAATCCCAAGGAAAGGCATATATTCTACTAATTTTTAGATTTAATGTAGACACCACAATCTCCATATATTTCATTTTAACAGGCGTATAAAATTCATCTGAGTTATTCCATGTAATTATTATAAGTTTTTAAAAACTTTCTTGGTTATACAAATCATGCTCTAAATCCAGCGAACCATTTCGATCTGTTCACACCTCAGGTTTCAATGATCTCAGAATAATATTCCAACGGCTTTTAAGAGCAACTTGCGGAGACTACATTTTAATACAGTTAAAAAAAACTTCAGTTATTCAGTATAAAAATCTTGTCAGCATGTGTTCTCGTGATAGCCGACAACTGATTTGCGTGACAGTGACGATAATACTATGTGTGGGAAGTATTTTAGGTAGAAGCTAAAGTAAGTTTTAAAAATGTGAGCTTGAATAATATATAACTTCAGAACATTGTGTGGATATGCAATGTTTGTACATTTCGTACAAATGGACCAGTGTGACACTGACACTGACAATGTGGCATCTCCTTCAACAGATAGCACTGCAGATATTTACATTTATAGATACAGATCATACAGATTCGTACATTGATAGATACGTACCAGCTAATCATCTCAATTCGGGCAATTTTATCAGAATTAAAACCCATGACATTGACAAACTCTCGTCTGCCAAGTTGACCACTTATGATTGTCAGCTTCTGGTCATCTCATTACATTTCACAATTTTTTGACATTTTGTGATTTCATATAATTTCATATGACAAATTCCCGGAAGGTATGTATGTGCGTAATCTTGTATTGTTACTTTTGTAAACTCATGACATGTTTTTGTTAGCCGGTATTAACTTATAAAGTTATCTCATTGGATGGATCAATCTCATCAGATATGGGCATCTACACAAGGACATTCAAGTGAATATTTCGTTATACGTTTTACGATGCAAGTAAAAGCATTTATCCGTAGTAATTGCATACAAAACTGAGGATATGCCTATAGCTTGATTCTCCACTTTAAACAACATTCCACTTTCATTTACACCTGTCCTACCTTTCATGTCAGGTTGCATGTACTTTAATACTTTTCTGTAATCATCTTGAATTCGGAATATTCGAATGACCAGGTGGATTTTCAAGTTTGTTTGGTAGAAACCGCAACAAGCTTGTTTTGCAAAAATGAAAGAATCTGCATTGATGCAGCATCATTTTCTGAGGTGACTAGATTTTCATGAGATTGATGACTGATCGCCTGATACTGGATTCTTGTTTTTATGAAAGCCGAGTTTATGACCAAACATTTTGTATAAAACTGAAAGATCAGTCTTGTCCAGGTTCAGGTGGACAGCACATCACACAAAATCCCCACTGATTCAGTGATCCATTCCTTAATTTGTCGCTCATACTGTAAATCTTTGTCAATATGGCTAAGCTCAGGAATATATTTTGTTTTGTAGCTTTCCTCATATACGCGGACAAATATGGAGGAAAAGCAAAGGCCCAAGATTTCGAGGACATTAGCCCACTTCCGACGGTTTTTGAATCGAGAACGTAATTATTTTCCATGCATTACTTTGAACGCATTATAACTGTCAGAGTTTTTAATGAGCTAACATTCTCATTTATGCGGATTGCAGTTTGCCTGTAGACGACAATGGAATGTTCCTACCAAGATATATGGCGAGTGTTGGGAATGGTCATGTTGCAACAACAGTGTACACTGACACTGTCTACATGAATGGGTTGTACAATGGGGAAAGAGGAGAATCCCACAGGGCTCGCATTCCCTCCGGGAACAACATTCGGGCGAGTGTTGAAGGAACTGTCGAAAATGAGAGTTTTGCACTTGACGTTGCTAAAGGTAAGGTATTTATTGAATGTGGCAACTTGACTTCATGAACGCCACCGTGAGTTGCATCTCAAAACCGTTCTGACTTTGTAATATTATTCTCAGGTGTACTCTTCCAACGATTCAGCGTTGGAAATGCTCGAGTAGAGCAACGAACTTATGCCCATCGCTACTACGCGAGGGTTATCGTTTCACAAATCACTGCTTCGACTGGAAATGGTATTTATTTGTACTAATGTAGCTTCTGGACAATATTGCCCTTTTAAAGATTTTTTATGAATTGAAAGAATGTGCGGATATAAATGATCACTTCGATTCATATAGAATTGCTTTCGGTGAGCCTTTCGACCACCCCAGGCGCTGAAAGTGCTGACCTTTCAACTCCTGAAACGGGAGACTTTGGCACACAGCTTGGGGCGACGTATATGTGTGCAGACATTGTACAAAGGGAAGATATCAGATACCAGGAAACGATTCCGAGAGCTTGCTCTATCTCGACTACTGTGAGAAATAATCTCGACATTTATTGTGTGTGGCGAGTTATGCTGCATAAGCAAATAGAAAATTGCTTTAATTAATTGTCCTAAATAGGTCCCTGCTACGGTAGCATTTCCACCAAATTCCAACACAACATTTACATTCTTCACCGCTTACGGCTTCAGTCTGGAAAGTATCGAATCGGATTTCAATGCAGTAGCAAATCTCATTGTTGCCGGCAATCACGACGTAATTTACACAAGCCATGTCGAAGCCTGGGAACATTTGTGGGAGAATGGTAGGATAGAAGTGGGAGGAAACGACCAATTAGCCAAAGTTGTCTACGGAAGTCTCTACTACATTCTTAGCTCGCTTCCAGTCACCGCCGAAACAAACTCACCGAAAGAGCAATTCTACGGACTGAGCCCAGGGGGATTGGCATACGGCTCGTTACTTATGGATTATCAAGGCCACAGTTTTTGGGACACAGAGACCTGGTAAAAACATCTCTGCCAAAATTGTTTAGACAAAATTGATCCTTCGTCATCGATTTTCATAAAAGTTATATAAAATCGAAATGATAGGATGTACCCATCAATCCTTTACCTGCATCCTAACGCTGCCAGAGAAATTCTGAACTATCGCCTGGCAGTCACTCGGGCGGCTCGGGATCACGCCAATGGAACCGGTTTCAGGGGAGCTCGATTCCCCTGGGAGTCTGGTGTAACAGGTCGCGAAGTAACTCCGGACTGTTGTCCCGAGACGAGAGACCTGCAAGTTCACATCAGCAGCGACATTTCCTTCGCTATCAGACAATACATTGCGATGTCCAGAGATTTAAATTGGCTCACGACGGTACAGGAAAACTACGTGACGAATCCATGCGGTCTCCTCCGTGACATTGCCGAGTTCTGGACATCACGCTCCAGCTACAATGCCACCACAGGCTATTACGACATCAAGGGAGTGATGCCTCCTGACGAGGACAACCACGGCGTTGATAATAACGGCTACACCAACATTGGTGCTGGGTATTCAATATTTTATGCAAAGTATGCGGAATGTCTTTGCGCCGGCGAGATGGACGAGGGCGTGCCCGATGAGTGGGTGGAATTGGCAAAGTCCTTGAAACTGTTGTATGATGAGGAGAGGGATTATCACCCAGAATTTGAAGGGTACGCGTTTGAAACTCCGATCAAGCAGGCTGATGTTGTACTCATGGGATTTCCACAGTTGTACGATATGGCAGAGTCGACGAGAAAGAATGACTTGTTGATTTACGCCAATGTGACGAGGGAGGATGGACCTGCGATGACGTGGGCTATGCATACCGTCGGATTTCTTGAGTTGAATGACGTGGAGGAGGCTGCAGCCATTTTCAATAAGAGCTATCAACTTTACCTGAGGGAGCCTTTTAAGGTTAATTGAATCCTTAAAAAATAGATCCTTAGGCGAATTTGAAAATAAATAATATCACTTTTCTTCTTCTCTCATGAAAAAGGTTTGGACAGAAGCTAAGCCTCCAACGTTGGGAGCGATAAATTTCATTACTGGAATGGGAGGCTTTCTCCAGTCCGTTTTCAGCGGATATGGTGGATTACGAGTGTATCCAGAAAGAATTGTCATTTCAAAGCCGAGAGTGCTTCCTGGAACGACGGAATTGAACTTCAAAGGTAAACACGAATACGAGGTACAATTTATCCAGTTTTATAACAAATAGGTGATCACACCAGTTCAATCTATGTGCTTTATAATACAGCCGTTAAATATTTGGGAAATGTAATCGACGCCGACATTACTCAAAGCAATATTACGTTGACCCTGCGAGAAGCATCGGCTGCCAACCCCTTGCAAATCGCAAGCAATGACGGTCGTCCTATTGACTTTGGTAATGTATTTGTATCAAATAATTTTACGCCTTATTCTTATGTCTGCTAACTATTATATAATCTGGTACAGTTGGAAGCCTAACCTTCTCCACGCAAATCGGTGAATTACATTTGGAAATCACCTCAAAAACGCCAACAAATTGCCCCATTCCATACGATAAAATTGGAGTGCCTTCACAAAAAACCAGAGGTTAATGCTAGGATAATGATATGAATAAAACGATTTGATTTTATTATCGGACTTCATGTTTGAATATGGTATGCTAGTGTTAATTGTTGATTTTTTGCACTTGTATTTGTAAGCTGCTATTTTAATGTAATTAGGACAGAGTGTCAGTCTAAGTAAATCGTGGTCGTGATGAAAATGCTACAATTGCTTGATGTATCGTGAAATTTCAAATTCCTTAGTTTGCAAATGTTCCGCCCGCTATGATTGTTATCTTATTCGCTATATGAGTTGCACATATGAAAATGTATGTTGTGCAGATTTGTGGCGCTTGCTAAATTAAACGTTATTGTGATTATGAATGCAAGTCTGCTCAAATCAAAGGAGCAAAACTGCACAACGTGGCTTTTGAAGCTGAAAATTACTTTCCTGTGATTAATTATGTTTTTATGTCGAGGTAGTATATGACTCCACAGTTCCACACTATTCTACAACGCACGAATGGATACTTGACATTAGGCATTTTTCTTAACTTTTGATCATGTGCATTCCTATACAGAAACTCATTCTTCTAAACAAAGACAAGCGGTATTTACTAACTGCACCACCCCTGGACTTTTTGCTCTGACCTTTGGTAAGGCTGATTAAGGTTTTAATAGCGCATATATACCAAGACTATGAGCATGAATGTGAATGAGACGGAATGAGTAAAACTATATTCTTTCGCATTTCATAATGTGAAGACGATGGCCCAACTTTAAACGGGGGCACTGAACGAGTCCTTGATGTTCTCCGAGAGAAAGGGGCTACGGCGACATTTTTCGTCACCGGGTACGGATGGGATGGCGCAGATTTAATATCCAATCCAACAAAGCAAGAGTTGTTGCGCCGGATTCATAATGATGTAATATGCAAGGAAATATTTGAAATTAGGAATTCATTTGCGAGGATATACACATTCATAAAAAATCACTGTGTGCACCTAACATGTTTCAGGGTCACCAAATTGGAAGCCATACCTATAGTCACGACAGCCTTATAGAAAACCGCACAAGGGAGGAAATCATTGAGGACATTTCTAAAATTACCGTCGCTGTGCAGGATATCGTTGGAATAAACCTGACAATCTTGAGACCACCATATGGCAGTTATAATCAAACAGTTGTTGATCTCATTCACGAAGAATTCGGATATGAGGTGATAAATTGGAATATTGACACAAACGATTGGCAACACCACGAGGACATAGATGCATCCTTTGCGAGCTATGTGGAAGCCATGAACGAGTCTTCGACTGCGACCGACGGCTTCATTGTATTGCACCATGATCCAGTTGAAAGATCAGGAGAACTTGCAGCGATGGCTATTGACTATGTGAGGTCGAGAGGCTTCCGTCTCGTTTCCGTTTCCGAGTGTATAGGAATTGCGTAAAGCATGAATATATATGATTTTAAACTTGAGTTCACAAAGTAGATTCAAGTCTAATACTATAAAATGGTGTTTATAGGTGAAATTGTTACATGCATGCAATAAAAGTATAATATATTGACTGATTGAAGCGCATGGTTATGAAAATGAACGGTGGAGATCTTTTTATTGCTTGGCTTCTGAACTTCCAGTTCAGTTTTCATTCTTAAAACTTCGAGTTTCGAGTATCATTCATTAAAACTTTGAACTGAAAGTCGAAGAAATTAAATTACATCTATGATTCGGCATGCTTTTCGCTTACGTTTGTATGTGCAGTAATTATTACCCCGTTCTAAAGGGGTTTTACTTTGACTCTTGAGTGATAAGGAAAGAGTGGAGTGTAGAGAGAGGATTATGGATGGAGGATGGATGATGGATGAGTTTGAGCAAGACAGCGTATGTATAATGTATGTGAAGTGTTTGCTTCCTGATACCCCAAAGTTGATATACAGAACGGGGTGTATTTAAAAAATTGTTACTTTTTATTTAAGCTTAAATACTTGTTCTTGAACTAAAATATATGATCTTTGTGCTCGCCTTTAAACAGAGTCGAATTTGCAATTCAAAGAGACAAGGAAGAATAAGGATGCACCTTCTGTGATTACGAAATGCACAACGCCTGGACTTTTCGCGTTAACCTTTGGTTTGAATGATTGTAAATTGTAACAAAATGTATGAATCTGGAGAGACTTCTAAGGGAAAATTGGCTATAACATCATTCTATTTGTACATATCTTTTTGATATGCATTTCCTTTGTAGACGATGGTCCTACAACCAACGGTGGAACCGATCAAGTACTCCGCGTCCTCCAAGAGAAAGGTGTGAATGCAACTTTCTTTGTCACCGGATGGGGGGACATGATACAACGAATTTGACATCGGATCCACTCAAGCAAGAATTATTACGTCGGATAAATCGTGAAGTATAAATTCCATTTATATTCAGAATCCAAGCTCATATATTACATAGCAAAAGTGCTAAAAATAGATGAATATGACTGCCGGCTGTAAAACGTTGTTCTCCACATTATATTTCTCAGGGTCATCAAATATGCAGCCACACTTTCTCGCACGACAGTCTCACCGCGAACCGCAGTAGAGAGGACATCATCCACGATATATCATTGATTGCGAATGAAGTGCGAGAGTTGGTGGGTATCAACCTCACCATCCTCCGACCTCCTCAAGGGCAACATAATGAAACCGTAGTGGAGCTCATTCATGACGAATTCGGTTATGAAGTTGTTAACTGGAGCTTCAGCACGTTCGACTGGCAAAATCGCGAAGATATTGAGAAGTCCTTTGAGAATTATGTGATTGCATTGAATGAGTCGTCGATTGCAGTAGACAGCTTTATTGCCTTGCACCATGATCCTATCCCAAGGTCAGGGGAATTGACGGCAATGGCTATAGATTATTTGAGATCAAAAGGATTTCGGCGAGTATCCACAGTATCCAGTTACAGTTTTGGATGTTGCGATTATTGTAAAAATGTTTGCACATACTCTTCTTGGCAAGATATTATGCTTCGCGGTTTCCGCCACCCCTGATTTTCAATGCATATACTTGTCGCCATCCCAATAGCCGACGTTATATGCCGACGTTATATGCATGGCTACAAAAAGTCGGCTAATCCAGCGAAGCATAATATCTTGAGAAGGGGAGTATAGGCTATACTTACATGTTTATATACTAAAGTGAGTGCATGTATATATGTACATGCACCTAAGTTTAGATGAGAAATAACAAATAAATTTCATTTTGGTAAGTTAATGTCATTGCACAGTGAAAGAGTGGTTATGCTGTTGGTATATAGCCAATTTTATAAAATGCTGTTTTCAAATACTGGTCTCAAGCTATTCATCAATTCATCACCGCACTTATGTAATAAATACCCTTCCCCCAACCCCAAGTTTCGCTTATATTCATACTGAACGAATATGCCTTCGCATGCTTTCATTAAAAATAATACCTTTGGCATCCCTTGCTTGAGACTGGACGTGGGATGCGGATAGCGACATGGTATAACGGAAGGAAAGAGGCATTTGAAGATATCTTCAAAGTTCAAGTTCAAACAATGAATATATATTCCATGTGAAATTCAACGACTTGAGCATTCTCTTTGGAGAAACAAGGCATTGAATACAAAGAATGAATGACCATTGGCAATAAGTGGCTATATACCGGATTGTACAGACAGAGGGATCTAAGAATAGACTTTAGGGTAAAAGGCATACATGGTTTCACACAATCGTGATCCCTTGAAAAAAGTATGTACCGAACCTACCTGAAACATCCTTTATCTGGCTTCGGTTTGCTTGTTGCTTTCACAGGAACATCGGCAACCCTAACCAAGAAAATCCGTTCCCGACTATAAATAATAAAAATACCTATACAAAAGTTGACGATTTCACAAAGAGTTGTTCCGCTTCGATGAAAGTTCATGAGCAAGGGTACGGCTAAAAAGTTCCGACGTTCATTCCGGTTTGCTCCGGTTAGCGCATTGTTAAGCATGTTCAGTTGGTATTGGTACTTGTATTGCACACGTAGTGTTGAATTTAGACTCGACTTGTTACTCATAAAATCAAAACGCTGCACATTTTGTGACTTCTGTGAAATGAATCTCGGTTTGATATTATTAATAATTAGTACTGTTTGCAGGACATCGTCTTGCGTAGCCTCCAGGTCCAAGGATGAAAGTAGAAAAACACTTCGGCCAGATCTAGGGATTACGCGTTGCGTTAGGCCCGGTGTCGTGGCCCTAACATTTGGTACGTAGTTTCTATTTAAATGTCACGCTCTAAATTCGTATTAACCTTAAAATTCATAGTCAAGATCAAAAATCCATGAATGAATTTGCTTTTAAAGATGATGGTCCATCAACCAACGGGAAAACGCAGGAAGTCTTGAATGTACTTCGTGAAATGGAAGCTGTGGCCACATTTTTTGTTACCGGAAATCGTTATGATAAATCCTTTTTGGATTCAAGCAAAAAGAAAGCAAGCCTTCTGAAACAAGCATTTGACGATGTATGTCGTTCATTGATTTATTTAAAAGAGAAATCTTGTTAAATTTTTAATGGAGTTTATATTGTACTGTTCTAGGGTCATCAGATTGGTAGCCACACCTGGGCTCATGCCAATTATAGAACGGACATGACTAAAGAATTCATAAAAGAGGATATTCACAAGCTATCCAGAACAGTTCGAAATATAACTGGAGTGAGCATGACTATCTTTCGTCCCCCGTACGGTGCTGGCAATAAGACAATTGGGAATGTAATTGAAAAGGAATTTGGTTATAAAATTGTTAATTGGAATTTGGACACTCTTGATTGGAAACACAAGACAAACGTGGGAGCTTCGCTCAAACGGTACAGAAATGCATTTCGGGAGGCTTCAAATGCAACACACAGCTACATTGTATTGCATCATGATCCTTTACCTGGATCCGCAGTACTTGCAAGACAAGCAATTGAGTTTGTGAGATCCAAAGGATTTCAACTGGTAACTGTAGGTGAATGTATTGGGGTTCCTGATCACAAGAAGTAAATTGGATATATCCATTTACCAATTAGAATTATTATCCACATTAAAATAATGCATTGTACTATATACAAAATACAATGAAATTGTTGAGATTTTATGATAAAAGACATTGAGCGCCATAAGACATAATTTGTAATAATTTACTATTACAAAATCTCTAAACTTAATAACAACACTGAAATGTAAATGAATGAACACTAAAATACAATCTGAAATTCTCACAAAAATTTTGAACATTGTGGAACTAAATTAATCATTTAAGGAAAACTTTAAGCAGGCCAAGCTCAGGCAATTGAAGCACGTGAGCATTAATCCACTAGGGCTTTCGAATGTATAACAACTATCAGTACATTTATCTAACCGTACTACTTGCAGATATAACATACATACATCTCATTCTATATTCTCTATATATTAAAACTGTGCTATAGTTTATCGTACGGATACATTTAACATATCGAACTAAAGCCTAAAATACGTTGGAACATAACTATCTACATAAGATCTATATCTCATAAGCCGTATAAGAACGACAATAAACTGATATTCGATTTTATAATTTACCTTGAATTTGAATCTATATTACTATCTGTATATTCTTACAAACGTAATGCTGTGAAATTTGCATATTTGTAGAAATGCATGAACAATTATAAATAATCTGACGTAAGCTTAAAAACTATAAATCTGAAGATTTAAATTAAATGGTATGTTTTCGATATTTTTATAATACTCTAAGAACACATAAGTTTGTTTGGCCCTTGACTTCTGCCCACACAAGATTTTCGGCGGAGCTGAAAGGGTTTTGCAAATGCGGTAACAACAGCCACCGCATGAAGATTTTTGCAAACTCCATTCATACAAGCCTGACAATATTCCTTCTTGTGAGGGGCTGAAACACCACCACCGCTTCCGCTAGGTCCTCCGTTCCGAATGGACTTGTAACATTCTGCGAAATTATTTGGCTTGAAGCGGAGTCCATAACATTTTTGACCCACATACTCCGACAGTTTTTTCATTGCCTATGAACAGTCAACCCATACAAAAGGATTTAATAAAACTACGTAATGCCCCATAAATAAAAGTTTTTATTTAGCTGTTATTGGATCTCTCATCTCACCCGATCAATTTCCTCTGGATAACATGCTGGAGTTTGAAATGTCCAATCTTTACAACTCTCTTTCATACAAATCTGTCCGAAAATCCTCATTAAAATCCATCCTTTCTGTGCAGGACGATTGTAGCAAAACTTGAATACAATCGTGCCCTTCTTGGAGGTCCATGGAGTATTACATGTCTGTCACCAACAACAAACGTAAATATTGTCATCAGAACACCATAAACTAAACCTGCTTTTCAGTTTCTTTACAGACTTTGGAGAGATTTAACTAAAAATATATACGTATACTTACCCTGCAACAAAATCTCAACTTTGACACTATGTGAAATTCATCAATAGAATCCACAACAGATGCCAAAAATTGGTAGAAATTAAACGATTCTGGCACTCCATACATTTTCCAGATACCAGGTTGGAATTTGAGGAAATATTGAACCATTTTCATTTGCCACATAGCCAACTGCCCCCCGAAGTAGTCATCATCTGCAGTCCGTGGTGGCACATAGTACGAATAACAAATGGGTCTAGCTTGCATCTTCACCTGGGTTTGTATTTTCTGATCAAATGAGTTTGCCACATAAGGAATTTCCTGACTGTTGTACAAAATGACAGATGAGTTCCCTTCGTTTGGAAAATACATCAGGATTACAAGATCTCCCGGATAAATCATTTCTTCTCGATGATAGGGTGTTGATTGAGGAAGTGGAATCGCAATAAATTCTTGCATCATAACATCCATGAGTTGAGCATCTAAACAATAAAAATAAAATTGTTTCAAATAATCACCGGCTCATTAATATTAATGATCTCCTAGCACAATTTTTAAAGGAATATTACCATTTGTAGCTCTCCATTCCATAGAATATCGTTCACAGGAAGCTTCAAATCCAACCGACGTAGATGTAGCATTGCACGCCTCGAACATGCCATTCGATACCTTTTCATCAACAGCATGCATCGTGGAGGTTGAGACATCTTCCTCCGAAGAACCATGCCTGCTAAAATCTCCAGATCCACTCATTCCACTGGTATTAAACGAACTTTCTTCGTCGATTTCTGCAAACGATGATGTAGAAACCGGACTTGACAGGTTACTACCACTTCCAAGTGTGGCATAAGACGACTATAAATTGAGAAATGTTCTAATGTGTATGAATTTCCAATTCATTGTAATTTTAGTATTTTCTAGATCTATGATATTTATATTATATTATTCCTCTACCTCGTCACCCATTCGCACACGTGCTTCCATCATCAGTCCTGAATCGCTATCAAATGACGATGATGAAACAGTCGGCGAGTCACAGGATGTTGATGTTACGAGATAATTCTGCAACTGCCAAGAATTTACGATTTCTCCAGCTGTTGACGATATAGTAGGAGAGGTAGCTTCATTGTCTGCACAACAAGCATAATTTTCCTTGGTTGTAGAATCTGGTTCAATTACACTCGTGCTTGAATTGCACTGATCCAGGCTAACTTCGCTTGGCACAAATGGTTCAGTAGATGACATTGATTCAGCTGGAGGAAATGACGAAATGCCATATGCCACTGATTCCAGTGGAATTCCAGCTCCAGAATGCCTCAAGTAGCCCCCTTCCAAAGGATATAAATCCATTCCTTGTTGAACTTCTGCTGGTGGACCCTGGAAATACAACGGGGCACCTTGATACATTGAAACTGCGGAGACTCTAGCCGCTCCATTAATTGACACGGGTGGAGGCGCATGTGGGTAGTAAGACTGGAAACCAAACGAAGGAGTTGCTGCCGCCTCCGATTGTGAGTAATGAGGGATCGGTGCCGTAGTTATAAAATGAGCGTTTTGATAATGCTGTTGCTCTGTTGCAGGGACGAAGATGTGCATTGTAGAATACAATGTGGGAGGCTTCGGTGAAGTCAACACTGGAGTAAACTGGCACACCGGTGTTAAACTAATCAGTGGCAGGGAAGTGTAGCTCACATATTGGTCTGGATAAGTTGGAGTAGTTGGAATTTGGTGATATGCCACAGGTAGAGGAGTTCCTCCCATGAAATCATTTCCGCCAGCATTATTATTCATCAAGTACTGCTTCACTAAATGCTTCGGCTCATTTTCCCCGTCAACAGTCCAGTACTCAACTGTATGACCTTCACGGGGGTAATCCAGGTTTTCTGCGTTGCCATTTGAGGAATCCACTTCCATTCCTTCCCTTTCCTCCAAGTCATCGACGGCTGCGTGAAGTGTTTCTTCGTCACACGCCGACAGCGTCTCATCCTCATCCACATCGTCTGATGACGACGATGACGATACAACGTTACTTCCCCCACCTACGGTGGTATTAGTATTAACCCTGGATGGGTGACCTGTGGGTATCGGTGAAGTAACTCCAGGTGCTTCCAGCATTCTTAGTGTAACCATTTTGAGAAATATTTTTGTACACCAACGTCAAACGCTGCGCCCTTTTACACAAAAGTATGTTCAAATTCTTACTTCACACCTCCAACCGTCTAACGATTCTAAACTTTTCCTATCAGTGATCACGATACGATATTTTTAATTTATATGCTATATAGTTTACTCCAGTAATTGCATTAAAACACTGCAATTTATTTATGCGAGCTGGATTTATTTTTCAATCACGATAAGACGGATAAGATAGGACACGCAACTAAAACTACCAATCAAACAATTTGCGAAACTTTGGATCGATCAGCACAAGAACAACGTTTCTAACTAACAAGTGTTCTGTCAAGACACAGCATCAATGCAATGTCTCCTTCTATCATTTAGGCCCCGAATTTCAGGGGTCATCATCTCGGGAAACATTAAACAGCGCGTCTTGGGTTGGTTCAGGTTAAGTTTCCAACACTTTTACATGCAAATACCAGTGCTACGACGTAAAACATGAAAACTCATCGATTCCATCCATTCATAATTTCGACGTGTCGATGACATGAAATACTTTCCACGTTTCCTCATGCATTATATATTACCACCTCACCATCACCACCAACCACCCTGTTCACCTTCAAGGTCCCAAAACAGGCATCCCTCGAATCTTCGATTCTAAAGTTCAACAAACGAAAAGGTTTCGCTTACCTGATGTCGAGGTGGAGGAGGTCCTGACTGACTGATGAGGTTGGAGGTGGATTTAATTGTTCCGTTGTGCTACGTTCGATCTCCAAGTATTTCCATTTCCACAGCGTTTGTAAACTGTCAAGGATGAGGATGGCAGATGACAGCAACACGTTTAAGGCCCTTAGTCTGCAGTTTTAACCTGTCGCCTGTTGATGACGTGAACCTATGCTTGCTCTGCTCTGTCAAAGTGTCATTGACCTTTAGGCATAGCACAGGGGTATAAAATGTAAACAAAGAGATTGAGTGGTTTCACTATGACCACATAAATACCCATAGAGCGTAATGTTATTGGCGGGTTCCTTTGTTGGGATTGGATTTGAATTCTTTGTTGCAGTGATAAATGCATACTAAATTCATTTGTGTTTTTGTTTTGATAACGCTTGTGAATCTTCTTATCGATGATCGATAAACTTAACTTACTTGTCGATAGTAATCTGGAAATTTGCTGGGCTTGTTGTTGCATTTGAAGTTTGAAACTTAAGGGGAATTAATTTATAATGGAAAACTTCCAAAATACAACACCATCTACAAGTAATTGTTCGGCGATAAGCGTTGGGTCCAAACGCTTATCAATATTTTCAAGGATTCACAACAGCACCTTGGATAAAACGGAAAATAGTGGAAACCAGAATCAACGAGTGAATCTACGGCATTCGTCAGTTACTTCGAGTGACTTTGGCCAGCTTGAAGGGCATACAGCAAACGCCGTTGCTAGTGGACGAGGACCAGACTCTCCAGCGGTTGGAATACCACCTCCATCTTCATCATCATGTGCAGGACAATGTCCAGGTGGAACTACTGGAAATGGAGGCGGAGCAAGAGGTGGCAACTCGGTAATGAAACTGCTGGACGACCTCCACCACAGTCGAATTCGAATAGAACAGGATCAACGGGAATATCAGAAAGTTCGGGGAGAAATTGGGGAGCTGGACAAGAAAATAAATATGCTGGAATTGGAAACGGAGAAAAGTAATCAAAAGTGGAATAGTGTAACGGATACGGTGGCTGGACACAAAACTCAGCTAAAATCGATTGAAATCAAAAACAAAGTTTATGATGGGACGTTGAAGAGTTTGGCGGAAGAGTTGGCTTCTAGTCAACAGGAATTGGTAATTATATTTCGAACAGTTGCTGGAATTTATTAAAAGATGTAAGAATCAAGAATGAACACATGTGCCGTAGTTAGTAATTTGTTATTTAAAACTAGCATCAACTGAGGATGTCAGCATTGCAAGTATCTAGTACTTTCTTGTTGGAGAGCATAGATTTTGCTACAACTTGGAATGGGAGTGAACTTGGCCACAACAATCGGATTAAATTTCAGCAGGAGGGTTTGGAAGAGTTGCTGCGAGAACATCGGCAGCTGGAATACGGTGAGCTTATTTTATAAAAACGCGTGGAATAACAGTACTATGCCTATATGCAGACTTAATTATATTTCATCAATAAAGATCATTCGTAATGTTATTCGTGCAGAACTGGTAGACTTCTTAGAAATTCGTAAAGGACTAGAGGAATTACAAGCTGATGTAGACGACTTAGAACGGGAATACAAGGAATTTGACGACATCAAAACCAAAAAGGAAAAAGAAGTCCAAGAACGTATCGATGAATATGATATGACATTGAAGGACTTGGAAAAAGAAAATGAGGAACTTGTACGTTCGTCGGAAGCAGAATATGAAAAGTACTGTCGTCGCGTTATTGTACTATTGTAACTTAGGGCTGTGTATTTACCCATTCAATAATATCTTATGCTTTCTCGTTATTCCTTTCAGATTAAAAGGTGAGCTCGAAGAACATCAAGAAGCAGTAAAGACACTTGAAACTACGAGCAATAATACCAAAGTCATGATTCAAACTCAGCAAGCCAGTACTAAAACGGCAACGGCTCATCAGCAGGATTCTGAAGAGCAGGATGAAAACAATAGTTCGATGATCAACAGCATCAACGATTCTTCTTCAAATCAGCAGTTTGACAACTCTAGACAAAGTAAACCTAACTTATCAAGGTTTCAGGTGCCTATCAAAGCCCAGATACCCAATAGCAGTAGACCACAGGCATCTGTACAAACCTTTAATAATGGAAAAGATGACGAGGACTTTGTAGAAACTAGTCGATCTAATTTCGCTAATAATGTGAGGACTTACGATCCAATGACACCATCAACTTCGTATACTTCAAATTATCCTCGTAAGTGTACAATTGGATAATAACAGCATTTGGTGGAAAATGTATTTTAGTATTATTGGTTAATCATTCGTTAATGCTTCATTTTTCTGATTTTTCTTTAGCGTGTAAAGTTCGTATCGTCGAGCGTCAGACCCCTATAACTTCCTTCATGAGACAACTAAGCTCAAATATGAAGCGTCCACCTAAGAAGAAAAGTACATCCACTCGCGAAAACATTGTTGTTCCAGTCCAAGCTCCTATTCCAAAGGGGAAGATTTTCAATTTCAAGAAGAAAACACCAACTACTTCTACTTTACAGAATGAAAGCTACAACACAAGCTCTGATTCATTGAATTCTCCGTCATTTGCAAATAGTTCTATGGAACCTACCTATGCTGAAGAGAGTAACGATTCAGACAAAAGTTTTGCATACTCTACGCTCGACGACAGACCATTCTCCTGCTTCAATCCAAGTCGGGTCTTATTATCTGAAAAGCAGCAACTTTTACTTTTGACAAAATGATCACATCACAGACACGATTTCCAGCTTGTGCTTATTATAATTTATGCAATTTGTGACATATTTATTTTATTTCAGCGTTACCCTACCTTGGACTGTAACCTCTCAGACATTTCTCTGTGGCACAAGTTAATGTCGCACACAAGGCCTCGTTCAGTCTAAAGTGCTTACTAATTGTTTTTGTTTAATTCATATGTTGGCCGAAGCCGCAAAGTAATAACATTCTAACCATTATCCTTAATGTTTATGTACAAGTTGTGGATATGCGTTATCCTCCTCTTGGTTTTTTGTTATAAAATATTTAGAATAAGTACAAGAAAATCATTACATGATCTTCGGCTATAGTAAGAAAAATTCTCAGACATGTTATATGCTATGAATTTTACTTATTAAAACAGGAGAATGTAGTAAATTAATTTTTTCTACGTAATACGATTAAACAAACATTAAAAAGATCAGATTCCGAAAAGGCAAAGTTTGTTAAACGTATATCTACAGTTACGTATTTATATCGTACTTAGCACGTATAGCTTAACCAACTTAAACTTACAATAATGCAGTGAGTGAGTACGTCGTCATCATTGTCATATAATGAAATTAGCTTAGTGTTTAAGAATCATAATCATATTGTGAAATATGAATAGATTATCCTTTGCGTATTGTGTATCACATTACGAATTATAATCATAATAATTGATATCTTATGTATATTTCTTGCATGCATAAAATGAAGTTTGTGTGAATTGAATGCTTTCGATTTAGCAAGAAAAACTATTAAGTAATTATTTGGATCGATATGAAGAACAATTTGGTTGAAAAACGAGTAATCCATACCATGCAAACATTGCAAATTCAAAGAATGTAGAACTCTCTTTGTTAGATGAACGATCCGTTTGCATCCGTATCTTTAAGCTTTAGCAGTGTTAAGCTTTAATTTTATTCTATTATAGCTTATTCAATAGAGTAAGTCAAAAAAATTGTGCAAAATGTAGTGTTGATGTTAGTTCATTTAATTAAAACTCTTTCAGAAAGAAAGGACTCAAGTCTTTATAATTTCCGATTAACCTGGTTAGTTTTTCTCTGTCGTTAAAACAAGATCATTATCATTGGATACAGGGCTTGTAGCAGATGTGCTAACTATAGTCTCAACATCCACAGTAACACTGTCATCAACATCAACGTTAGTACTGGATACTGTAGATACAGTGTTTGGTGTAGTGGGTGTGACCGTTGCACCGCTAATATTAATGCATTTATTGTTATTAGGAGAAGGCGTCGATTTCCCTGAAGCAATGTTACTTGGTGCGGATGAATTATGATTAGTAGTTTGCTGTAACTGACTATTTTCATAGATTGGGGTAGTTGAAGTAGACGTGCTATTGCTAACAATGTTCGTAGTATTCGTTGCAGAGTGTGACGATTTATTCACAGAAGAATAATAATATCGCACAGCGGAAGCAGGCAACTGCCAGTTCGCAGCATGAAGCTCAATCAACTGCATCAGGGTCTTCTGTACGATTGGCGACAAGCTGGAAGACTTGGAGGTGTTGTTCTGCTGCTGGTGGTAAGGACCTATTCCTAGAAGAGCATCTCGAACAGCAGCCAGAAGTTGCTTCATCTTGAGCGGGAACGTGCCTTCCATATCTCGGCCGATGCTTGTCAAAACCGTAAAAAGACAACCCATCTGAAAGAAAGAAGAACATTTTATGGAAGGTAAAGTAATATTATATTTTATGGTTACAACTCTCTGTTCATTATGAACATAACTCCTGTTACCATTTCGGCTGTGTAAGATTGTGGAGAGCGAAGTGTGGCAAGGCAAGAATCACAAAGAAGAGCGAGCAAAGAGAAGCTCATTTCATCCATTGAATGGCCAGGCTGTTGCTGGCTTTGCTTCTGTCTGCGAATCAGTTTCACCTGAAACCCAATAAATTTTCATAGCCACTCTATAAATTATGCCATGGACGTTTGATCGTATTGTCCACTCTTGCATTCATCTCATTCGCATTAAAATCATGAGTCGAGCTACCTGCGAGTACAAAGTAGAAAGAAAGCGGAGAAAATTGCACCACTGCCGGGCGATCGACGACTTGTCAATGTGTGCCATCTGCTGTGGATGCTGCGGAGACTTTGACTTGTTTCCTGGAGAAGCATTGCTCACACTGCAACTGGAAAGTCGTTGGAAGCTTGCAAAGCACGTGTTTAGCAAACTCTCCATGACCGTTCTGTCCTTTTCCCTCTGTGAAGGAGTGTTAAACATCAAAATCAATAGGATTTCCAGTCTGGTGCACACGACATAATTCATAGGAAAATGTTATGGAATATGTCGTTATCAAATTGGACGAGAATTTGACTGTATTTCAACCATTAGACTCGTCCGGGCTACACGTTTCACATATATAATTTTAACTGAGAACTTGTGCAAATTTCAATTTCAAGTCATTTTTTGTATTACATATCGTGGCAGCATCACTCGGCCATGTATCATTTTTTGAATTTAGGCTGACTTACAACATATATCAATACTTCAACTATACTTTTATCACTTTCTGAATTTCTGATCCTTGCAAAATATTAATTTAAATATGAAAGTGAATTTTGCAGAATTCCTGCATAATAATATATGCATATAACCTTACGTTGGCTTCTTATGAATTTGTGTTGAACATGAATCGCGAACTTCAGAACAATTTTCTCTTTTGATGTACAATTGTACAATATGTATCGACCCTATCAATTTAATTTTCTAATTAATTGTTGGTGAAGCTCTGAATCTGACGGTTTTTGACAAATTAATCAGTAAATTAGGATTGAAACCAAAAGTGTGCATCAGCAAGTTCTTTGATATCTCGGTTTACCCCGATGGAGATTTCATAATTATACATTATACCGTGCATCAAAGTAATTAATTTTCTCAAGGAAATTAATCAAATATTGTTTAATGTCGTAAAAAAGCGTAGTATCAGACTCGACCAGGCATCTGACTGAGAATAAAATTCCCAACACACATATCTATTTGCAAATAGTAAAATGCTACCCTTGTATTTCTCAACTCTTTTTGTCTTTCGTTCACGATAACGAGAACACACGCACAAGTCATGCCATTTTCCTGTCTTTCGCAATCCCGGAGTTGGAGTAATGAGCAAAAAATTCGGATCGGAAATCTTATAATAAACTCCAGTGCATATATATCCAAATATATTTTACCTGAATGAAGTAGAGAAATATATGGACAGCGGCAGATGTCAGATCAGTGTCATCATCATTGTCGTCGTCGTCCTCCTCCTCATCATCAACCCGCTCCTCAAAACACCCATTACTATTTCCACGAGCTTCATTAAGATCATTATTTTCCGCTGCTGAGCAATCATTTTTCTGTTTTCCACCTTCTCCAAATGATGTTGAGAATTCAGAAGGTTTCTCACTCAGTTTTGCATTGCTTTCGCTTGAAACTCCGGTTGAGTGACAACCTGCCGCATTCCTTGAAGCTTTCTTGGGAGGATGAAAGTCGCACAACATCGCCTCAAAGATGCCATTTACCATTTCGATCCAGTTCCTCGCAGGGATCCTCTCAACACCTGGAGACAGAGGCACAGTAGAAGGCGATAATATATGTGTATCAAAACGACATGCAAGCTTCTATTTCTAGCTTGTTCTAAGCGGGACACACACGTGCATGAAATCGATTATTATTCCAGTTGACACAATTTTTTTTACCTGTGACGGCAGCAGTTACCAATTCCTGCACAGCTCTCGGCCATTTTGTAATGCAAAAATCCGAATAAACGGAGTGGCTCGCTGCTGAAGGTGCTACTGGAGAGGACGCGCTTAGCAGTTGTGTAGCCGATGTCCTTGGCATATGATGATTCCCTGGTCCGAAGCTCCGTGATCTTTTGACACTTGGAGGATTCGAGCTCCGGGCAGTGACGCTTCCAGCACTGCTGCTGACTTGTCCCAGATAATTGGGCGCTTGGTGGAGATGTTGTTGCTGGGACAAGGGATTCACGTTGTTCATGCCATAAACAGACTTCGATGGAGGAGGAGAAGGCATCATTGGGTGCTGCTGCTGCTGCTGATTTCCGTAAAGATTCAAGTAGAAGCCCGTTCTACTTTTCTGCAGGGAAGATTTGAGAACTGGTTGAGGGCTTGAGGGAACGCCTTTGTTGTTGTGTGGCTGCTGTTGGAAGCCATACCCAGCGCCAGCGGAAAATGTTCCTCCTGGAGGATGTCCTGGATTGTCACCTAAATAAAAATTTAACGCGTTGCATTTTGAATATTTGCACCGAAGCCAATACTTACATCGAAATATATGTAATTTTTCATCAATACCATTTAATTTCAGTGCTGTCAAGTAATTTCCTAGCTGCCCAAAGTCTTCATCATCCAACTCAGGCTCCTCGTCATCAAATCGGACTCTGGGCTTGCTACTGGGACCTCCGCCTCCAGGCACATTCCCACTTGATTTCGATTGACTTAATCTATTAAACTGATTTGCCCCTCCTGCTGAAGGAGAACCACTGCCGTTCCCACTTCCGGACTGGAAGTTCCCTGGAAAGTTGAATCCCATCATGTTTTGCAGATGCTGAAGGGCCATAGCTTGCTGCTGTTGTTGTTGCTGCTGCTGCTGAAGGAGTAAATTCATATTCCCAGAAGACTTGGATTGCTTCAGGGGATAACAACCGGAAGAGGCGAGAATTGGCGAATTATTATAAAACATGGAAGGATCAAATTGACTAAGAAAATTGGAAAGCTGTTGTTGCTGTTGTTGCTGCTGTTGATGAAGAGCTGCAGTTCCTGGAGGAAGAAACTGGAACTCTTTTGCATTCACGTTGAACATTCTCTTTGCCAAGCCAAAGGCTACCGCGGCATTTGCGTTAAAATTTGCTTGCATTTGCCTATTTGAAATTAGAGGACTAGAAGGAACTGAAGAAGGGCCTCCACCACCTCCAATGGTGGTAGGGGTTGTATTTGCCCCATTCCCAAAAAGGGCGTAACCATTTGGTATCATCATTGGAGAATCCCCTCCTTCATTACCACCAAAGCTCCCATTTTGAGGTATGCTTCCGTTAGTGTTATTATTGCTGCCATTAGGAGACCTCTGTTGGGAGTTGCTTCCTCCAGAAATGCCCTTTTTGGAGGACGAGTGCTGAATGCCTCCGGATGAATCATCAACGATGCTTCCTTTATTTAATGGTTGTTGCTCACTGGGACCAATGCTATTACGGTTTTTGCTGCTTCGCAAACCTTAAAATGTAACGTCATATTTTAAGGGAATTGCAATTTGCATCATTTGACTTTCATTATCGTTATTTTTTGGTAAATCCATGCGTACTAGGTGGCTTGTAAATCTCCCTTTCTCGGTACGCCTTATTCCCAGATTTCCCTTGAGAATGGGACCTCTGCTTCTCGCCTAAATCAACATCCATTTCATTAAATTGATCCCTTCCAATAATTCTATTCGACAATTTTTGGACGATTACCCGAACTAGCTTTTCCAGTTCCATTGCTACTGGAATTGTTACCTCCAACGCCTCCCCTACCTTCCCTTTTGTTGCCGCCACCGCCACCACCACCTTTGCTCGACTTTTTCGAGTCTCTTCGCTCAACATTTTGGGAGTCCATATCTGCAGCAGCATATATCTTATTTAATTAAAATATTGCATGCACGAGGTAGGGGAAATAAAATTTTAATACACGTTGTCATAATGTTCGACAATTAGAAATTTACTTGTGAATTGAAGGTAGATATATTTTGTGCGCTCTTTGCGCTTAGAGTTTTGAATTGCCTTATAAATTAGATTGGTCCCAAAAATCTGAAAATTAAATATTGCTTTTAAGAAGGGAATTATACGCACATTCGTGAAATATCATCACATAAAATTTATTTTATCATTTAACCTCACCGATGTGGTGAACAGGCTTACTGCTGAAGAGAAATCAACATTTAGCGCTAGGCAAGCGAAGGTATATGTAAACGAAACGATATATATAAGAAGATGATATATCGTGGGATTTGATGATCATCAAAGGGGATGAGCACACAAGGTGCTAAAACTCCCAAAGAATCTCTCCTCGGATTCGACAAAAATAGTAAAAATCGGTTCGTTCTTCATGATTTGTTGATTGTATCCCAAAAATGAAACGAAAACCGTATATCAGAAAAGTATATCCATAAAAATGCTTGATAAAAACTAAAATAATTTATTGTTCCCGAAACTTACCGTATTTATTGAAATATATTACTTACGCAGTGGAAAGGGATTTTTATGTTCGTCATCACTTAAAAACGATTACTATAATGTGTATTGTATTACATACGGACCTAATAACCTAAAGAGCTAGAAAAAAACTAATATTTATCGTCTCCTCCTTCGCCTCTTGTGAGTTTTGTTGCGTGATCACAGTACATCTTCAAATCAGAAAGGACAGGATTAAAGCAAGAAATGAAAAAGTACAAAAAATATGTTTGAAACTAAAGCATGTTCATAAGGATGGATAAAATAGATATGCAGGATATAGAGAGAAATGACGAAAAAACTGAAAAAAAGTGATATGCGCGAGTGGATTTGGATTGGAAACGGAAGGAGAATTGGATGTACCATCATCCTCGTATTTTGATCATGTAGAATGTTCGCATGTGTATGGATGGGTTGCGTAAGACTTTTCGAACATTTTTACCACTGTTCGGAAATGAAAAAAAACTTTGGAAGTACACCATATCTCTCATCAAGCAAAGCATAGCTAGTGTAGTGGAAAAAGCTCTCTCGAGTAATTCCTCCTTTGGCGTTACAAATACATACGTTTTGGAAGTGCTTTCTACGATTTGGGAACACGCCCAGAAAATATATATCAGCATCTCATTACGCTTTCTTGTGTCGCTAAAGCTAGAACATATACACATGAATGAACATTAAAGAAAAAGTAAGATTTGAATCACAACTTCTAAGACTTATAAATAATAGTGCATTAGTGCAAAATGCGTCGCATCAAAGTTAAAAATATATGATTGAGATTGTGAGTGAGATTTGAGAAAGTTCAAAAACCCATATATGCAGGTACTAGCTCTAACATGTTCTCGACTCACGAGGCGACTCAGAGAAGATAAATTTCTTACATTTCAGGTCAAAAGTAGAAAACAGAAGAAGTTCAGTTGTAAAATAGCATTCGTAGGTACATTTTGGATGGAAAACCCCGGAAGTTTACATTAGGACAAGTGTCATAAAAGTGGTATTGTAAAGTGGAATGAATGAAAACATACTATGTGCATACGCATACATCGTGTTTGTTATGTAATTTAGTACTTTGCTCCTATACTTCCCGAACCTTGTCGAGGAGCCGAAAAGAGAATTTAGCTTCAGAGTAGGTGTGAGAGAACTTTGGAATGAACTGAAACAGCTTCAATAGAGATTTAGATACATCGAGCATCCTAGCATTAGATACAGTTTATGTAGCATTTTGCAACTCGTTTCACAGTGTTTGGAATATGCATAAAGGAGCACATGCTCAAATGCGAAAACAGATTTATAGCTCAGTTTTGTTAATGAAAGAATAGCAAATGAATGATGGGAAATGCATAATGTACCATATTGAAGACATTTTGCGGGCTGCTCATCATAAAAATACGGTGTGCTCCGTGTGCTTCTTCAACCTTCACAAGCATGACAATATTAGTTCGCCTCAGTAGCCTCCATAATGTGTTGTGAAGTCTTGTACTATTGTACATGTTGCGTACATGTAAAGTCATTCATATTAATGCGAAAGTTTACACTAAAACTTTATAGAAGCTAGATAAAAATACAGCAGTTGATTGTAGGAAAAATCTGCGCACAGATTTATGGGGAAGTGGTAGCCTTAAACAACCTGGCCAAAAAGCTTGTTCGTCCTGGAAAAAAGTTGTAGATAAAATTCAAAGTACTTAAACTGTAGGTAACAGTATGTAATGCACAATGCGACGATGGTCGATGCCGTTGCAGTCTATGAACCTTTGTCTGTATTGTCAACAAAAGAACTGTACAGGAATGGATACTTCCTCATTTAAATCCATTAAACAATGATCTTACAGCTGCAGAGACTTCAGTCACATCCTGTAACTGATCTGTCGAATCAACCATGATGCTATATGCTATACCTAGTAAATCTATAGTATATAATATAGCATATACCTACGTAAACTGCATGGACTCCAAGTCGAACCGATCCAACTTCTCCAGCGGAATTCTGATTGTCAGAATCCCATGGTCACATTATTATGCAATGCAATTTTTTAACCATGGGATGAAAGGTTTGTCTCCTGGAAATTCATAGAAGGGACAGAAAGCACTATGCGTGACCATCTTTGTTCCTCTTAAAAACCATAAATCTGCCTGTATGCTCCATATTGCCCATATGATAAAATTTGTTGACGCTCTTGGATTCGACTGAAGCTGCCCCAGCCTTTAAGCCACTCCTCCAGTACTACAATATTTTCTATATTAATATGTTAATGTCTCCAGAAAGGCCATCATATACAGAAGTTGTCGCAGATTTACAACTTTCTGATATCCCTTTAGAAATGGTCACCGTTGAAGAAGTCTGTCTGATTATTCTCTGCTTGGTATTTCCACCACTTGGCGTCCTCTTCGCTGCCGGATGTGGGCTGGACCTTTGTATCAACATTTTGCTCACATTGTTCGGCTTCATTCCAGGTGTTTGCCATGCCTTCTACGTCCTCGTTAAGCGAGCGGAACGGGAAAACGAGGGACGCCGACACTCATCTTGAGTGAAAGTCTATTTGTGGAAAGGAAGAATATATAACGTACGGAATTCGCTGCAGCGCACATTATCAATATGATCTGACTTTGACCTGGAATACATACGTGATACAATTGCCGAAGTAAACTTCTCTTTTTACCATTCTCCTACCAAAACAACAAGCCTTCATCGCTCATTTTAGAGATAACCTGAAAGACACTCGTGACCATCATGACCTTTCTCTTTTCTGGTGGTCATGATTAATATATGAGTTGCATGTGCATGCATCATTACGCATGTTGGCATATTTTCATTCTTTATCCAAACGCACATAATACGCATAAATTAATTGAACATGACATTGGCCGTTTGCCTTATAATCCCATATAAAAATACAAAGTCTGTAGAAATGAATGGAACTACACAAAGTTGAAACGAAGCAATTTACAAAATTTGATTTTTCTTGGTGTGTAACCATTTAAGTAAATCTAAATTTCAAGCAGTTGCAGTAAAACAAGCAGCTTCACGCATAATTTATTTTCCAATAAGACACATTCAACACTGTATATGAATATGCTTTGGCTGAGCACAGATATCAGTTTGGAATGTTGATAGCTGCGATAGGATTATAGAGATGTAGATTAGTACATGCCATAAAAATACGAACATTTTTCTTGTTCTCTCTCACTCCCTCTCAATCTCACTTGAGAATGCAGATTGATGCACACATGTCACTACTTAAGTTGATTTTTGGAAAAGTATATAAAGTTAAGGTTACATATATTGCGTGTTCTCTGCTTATGCTATGTTTGCATGTGGTTGCACACTTACACTTTATCCCCACTGCTTGCTCCTCCAGTAGTCAATCATGATCAGGGAATGAAGGCCAAGATCAATGTGATGATGTACGTAAATTTGTATTGTCTTTGGGGATTTTTGTATTGTGCTCTGCGTATATACATAAGGACGATGCATGTTGTTTCTGAATTGCGTTAGAAATGTAACGAGTAACAAGAACTGACAAGAGCTGGAAACATGCTACCCGTAATCAAAATCAGAGACTTCGACTGCACGCACAGATGCTACATCAATATTCATAACTTTTGCCTCCAAATTAGACCCAATTACCACATGAGGACATAAAAAACCGAGCAGGCTACATGTGCACACACATTTTGTGCCTTTATCTCTCATCTCACCCTTCCTAGTTTCATTATGATTATGTGTTTAAGGACGTGGTGCACATGTTCATTTCCATTTGCTAACTGAATGAATCATCATCACCATTTTCATGAAATATATCCAGATCCACTGTAGATATACCGCCCTCCCTTCCCCTTTTCTCTCTGAGGAAGGAACTACTAGCAAAAAAATGCTACTACAAACTACAAAATCTTCTTCCACTTCCCAACATGTGCACTGCGTCATTATAGAGACATGCATACGTTTAGTTTTGGAAACGGAGGAATATGAAATTGAAATAGGGAAGAGATTGTGATGATGATGATGGTGTAATGATGTGAGTGTAATGGAGGGGTTAAAATGCATGCCGTTTATGTGTAACAAACGCATTATCTCCATTACTATTTTTTTTGAATATATCATATGAAAGCGATGAGAATATGTTCAACTTGCTCTCAAGTTAAAGGAACTCGTATGATGATGACACATGGAGAAGGCAGCCAATTTAAGAATTGAAAACGAACGTCGTGCACATATCTTCCAATCTTCCCATGCCCACTGACCTTTTTATTCCAATCCAAATCCAACTCTTTCCTTTCCATCGTAAAATAAACTTCCCTCTGGCAGTGATGGACATGTAACAGTCAAGTCAACCACAATTTACTCTTATTGCGATCTCATTGGATTTAGGAAGTTTACAGCTTCGTAACTCGTAAGTATCATGGGAAAAACAAATACCGTCATATTTTCCCCACATGTCATTTTGCATCAAGCGATCTTGATAAATCAAAGACTACGACAGTTTTCTTGATGTACCCAAACTCGCAACGAAAGGATTTGGACGGCTATTCAGAGGAGGAGAAGTAGACCATAACAGAATTGATGGAGAGAGGCAGGAGAGGACACATTTTGCCAAGTGAAGTCGGCTCTAGAATTCGTATGTGTGCAATGTGCAGTGCAGGAGTTGCAGTTCTTAAATGCTTTCCGCAAATGTTTGATTAGCCTTCTTTCATCCGTCTCCATTTCAGTTCAACACATTTGTATTTTTCCGAAGTGATCAAAGGAAAAAAGATGGGAAGCAAATGTTCTTTGGCGAAATTTGTCACTTGTTTCATTATCGAGAAGAAAGGAGTGGGAAATGTGTTGTGAATTTGTGCTATTTAGTACCAGTTTGACATATACGCACTTCATTTCATGGATAAATGTACGCGTTTGGCTGAAAGCTCTTTTTTCTGCTTGGGTTGGATCAACATGTGCGTGAGGTATAGTTTATGTGGATGTATTCTGCATTAAGCATGTACGTATGTTTCCACATGTAAAGTTTAAAAGACATATCATCGGTTGGCCTTTGAAAGGAATTTTCGCGTTTAACTGTGAAACAAAGTCGTTAAAACTCTCCTCGGCACTTTTGTTTTATATCCTGCCAGTGACGTACTCTGGTACGAAACTTATCACACGTATCCGGAAATACACGTGCCGTTTCTTTTCTCCGGTTCGAAAGCGACTGAAATGAAAGTTATTTTTAACAATGACTAGACGCTGGAACGTGAAACAAAAATAGTGTATATGAAAAAACGGGCATGAAAAGACAAGGTAAATGTTAGAATCGTTTTGGATGAAGAATAGAATGGAATGAAGTATGGGTCTAGGAGAATAAAGCGAACCGTTTGTTTCAGAACGCAGCGGGATGAGCTTTAACCCTGAATTGTAATTTAGAAATATATTTACTTGAGTTTTAAATGCAAGTTTTATATTAAAACATTAAACCCGAGAAGATTTCAGTTTTCGTGGTTCGTGGTTCCAGTAGTTTACCTGGTACATGTACTCATGACTATTGTAGGCTACTATTTGTATATTTATTTGTTTCAACCCACGATGAGATGGTTAACTCACAATCTCTAAAGCTTGCTTTCTGAGATTTTGTCTACTGCTTCATAAAACTAACGATTAGTTCAACATATTCATTCCATAAACGTTGACTACTACAAGATTGCATATATGCGAGTAATGCAAGTCTGGACGGTTGTTGACTTGTGCATGTGGAGGAGATTACAGCAGCAACATATTGTCTCTGTTAATATTTATTTTAAACAGGATACTATTTATTTGTGAAATGAGACTGAGACCGACGAACATCGTGGGTATTATGTAGGTGGCTATATCTAAACTATCCATCTCCCTAATAAAGTGCATACTAAATTGTTGTGGTGAACGCGTTTCAATTGAGGAAATCATAGATTAAAATAACTTTTTTTTCTCGTCATATCATCTCAGTTTGCCTATTTCAAATACCAATTTCACGCTTCATTTTCATTTTATATAGTAAATGATTAACATATGATACCGTTACTTGATGTTGTGCACGTCACTATCAACGATTTGGTTCCCTTCAAATAACTCCATTAGCTATAGTAGACCATATGTAACTAATCTCAATAAATAGCATATTATGTGTTCACAATGTTCACATTGACATCCAAAGCTTCAAGACTAAACTGTAAAACTAGTCTTGCGGTGCTCTATTGACTTTTAGAAGGCGAGAAAACAAATAGACGTACACTTTACAAACTATGCAAATGCAAATAGAAATCAAGACGATATAGTATTCATGGTCTCGTTGGATTATTGGTGTGTGAGGATATTATCATTTGTTTTTATTATTTCACATTTTCATATATAAAAGTAGCACCCAGTACACTGAGGAAGTGTGTAAAGTCAACAAACGTTTTGGAACTCTTGTTATTTTGTTGACATGTCACAGCCTCAGAGATTGGTGATGATGATGACGATCACGAATCACGACAAAAGCTTAAATAATAATACTGGTTTGGTTACATGAAGCTATTTGAAACGGCGTACCAGTCTCAACGCATTTTTTTTTTCTTAGCAGAGCATATCTGTATGCAGTCCAGTAATTCGCCATCACCACCATACTTGGATGAGCCCCATGAAGGTTGCTCGAGGAGCAGTTCCAAAAATCGTTGTTTTTGGACCCATCGGACTTTCATATTTTAAGTGCAGCTAAAGCAAACATAATCTTAACATATACTTTTCGTCTTGTATAGCAAATATTGCTTGCACCCGAGTTGAACTGATATGGTTTTGTTTGTGCTGGTGCCCACGACTTTAATGGGCTCATATAAAGTAAAAACATAAGCTGAGGTATGTGGACTTATTAAGAAATCTGATATGAAACAAGCCACCGTACTTTGTCTACTTGATCACGCCACTTTTGTGGAACTGTGCTCCGTAAATTATTTTTGTGATTTGTGTTGTCGAAGGAAAATAAATAATTCCGTGGAGAATATTATCTAGATCAGATTTCACGTACAACGTAAATAAGAGTGTGTGGGCATGCATATCCTTGATGAAAAAAATTTAATAATAATTTGGATTTTTGGACTTCTGTTCTGACGAAGTCAGTGGATGAGAGAGAAAAATTGAAACAAAATATCTGAAAGAAGGACACACAAAGCAGGATCTATCTTTAGGAGTTCAAGACAAGACGTGTGCATGCAGACAGAGCAATTTTGTAACTGCGCACACATGGTATTTTAGATTTTTTTACTGAAAAAAAATTCTCAGAGGATCAGTTTCATGATTATGGTTATTATGCCAGTCTCATCAATTCCGTTCACTGTATGACTTTTACATGTTCGTAAATCTTGAGTACATACAGGAAAGAATTTTTTGACGTATGCAGTTCAGCAGAGGCACAGTGTGAATTATACTAGAGCTAGAGCATCTCTGAATACCTATTTGACAGGAAGGCGGAGGAGAAAAGAGAAGTCTATTTTTTCTGTTTATTCTTCAGTCTCAATGTCAGTGTGTCAGTCATTCACTTAAAAAATCGTGTATACAAATGACAGCCCTAATTTGACCAGTGGAAGAGTGCGAGAAAAACATTCCTTGTCTTCACTCTCAGAAAAACACAAGCGTTTGCTTATTTCTTCGACTCGATGGATAACACGTGTTTATATAGAAAACTCTAATTTGCCGATTACAAAACATTTTTTGGCCGAGGAAGAAGGAGTGAATTGTGAAGTCGTGAAGTGTGTGAGCTGTTTTCTACATCTCTCTCAAAAAACCTCAGCGTGGCAAGTCAATGCCAAAAACTGTGACACATCCCATTTCTCAAAAATGTGAATGCAATAATAATATGCAATGTACGCAGACAAAGTAAATCGCACAGCGTCTCAACCCCATCCTTCCATTTCGTCTTTATGTGACTTTTCTTCTTCATACGGCCACCATATGAATGTATCGTTTGAAGTTTGAACTTGTTGAAACTTTAAGAAGCGAAAACGGCTCACGTCCCTCTTCCCTTTGGAATGCAACATGAGGCGGACTTCCTACTGATTGCGACTTGCTCACTTTTTGTAAACTGAGCAGTTCTTTTTGGACAACGATGACAAAAAAATAAAGGAGAGCTGAGCTGGGAAGAAGAAAGAAGGTGTTGTGTTCTGCTGTTGTGAGTGTGTGCATATGCGTGTGCTTCTGTAAAAGGGTAAAAAAGAAACGCTTGTGATTGAAAACGGAGAGGCGGTGTGTAAAATGAAGTAATAAAAGAATGAATGCTGCTGTCATAACCAAAAAGTTGCTCTTTGAATGAATCTTTTTCGTCTTTTCCTTTTAATGAAAATGAAGTAAGGGTATTTATTACCTGAGGAGAAAACGATGTGCCATCATGATATGGTGGTGGTGGTATGATACTGATACTACGTATATATGTTGGTGATTATGACATTCTTGTAACTGGATACTGTGTAGGTATATATATGTATAAGCACATGGTCAAAGAAGGACTCGTCTGATCTTGAAATCTTGAAGTGATCGTGTTCAGAAGACGTCAGAGGAGATTCTTTTTGAAGAAAAAGGCATTATCAATGGTGTCGTGTGAAGTGAAGGAACATTTCTTGTGAGATGGTGAGTGGGTGAGTGAGTGAACAGGATACATAAAGAAATATCAAAGGACTTCTGGAGAAAGGGTCTACCTATATAGTAGGTCTCGATGTATAACCAGCCCTGTTGATATTTTTACTCAAGTTATTTTATGAGTTTAAATGTGAATTGTGCAGTTTGCAGAGGAAGTGTGGACACCAATCTTCGCTCCTGAAAATATCGCTGTACGAACAAATTAGCGAAAGCAGCAAAAATACAATTGCAAAGTTGGGCACAGATGCAGAACCGTGTGAGCTTGGCATAATATCACTCGTGAAGCTGAAGGAATGTGCATAGCTCTGAGAGACAATGGACACGTGTGGGAGTTGCAGAAAAGTGTCATAATAATCGATTAGCTAACATGTGCTGCCCAATAACTTCGTAGTAAGACGAGACATCACTCTTGCTGGGGTCGTCGGTTGTTTAATTATTATAAAAGTTGATGTACATCTAACATTGGGGTGTGTATCTGTAAACGCTAAAACGTGAATGTGTACTTACTACTTTCCGTGTTTATATTCATACGAATCGATTCGGAAGAATAATATTATGATCCGAAGACGAATCCGAACTTCTTCCAATGAGAAAAAAGTAGAACTGAAAAAAAATCCTGCTGAACCTCACAATTTTCTATACTGGAACAAGAAGAGTGTGAAATAGTCTTCATTAAATAGTGCTTCAATAGTCAAAGGCTACCTTCGAGGATATTTTAAAATGGCACAAGCCAGCTCTCCAGTTTCCACTTCGTGTGGGAATGAAACGATCTCAGAATACTCCAGGTTACATAGTACAGACATATGGATTTATGCATGACCTCATAAATACAATATACTATATGGAAAATATTTTCTCGTTCTTTAATTAAGGTTCCCCTCCTGGGCCCTTAACTTTGGTGCAACGATGATAATCCTCACGATAATCGTGGGTCTTATCGGCAATGCACTCACAATCATTGCCCTACTCAAATGCCAAAGAGTGCGCAACATTGCTGCTGCTTTTATTATCAGGTAGATACAGATATTCATATTCCTGCACCGCTAAAAATAATAGCTTATTGTGTCATTGAAGGTTTCTAGAAATCTAATTATTTTTAACAAAATTAACGAAAGCTTGTGCTTGTAAAAAATAAAGCGTTTCCTCCTTAAGCCTGAAAATGTCTACTATAAAAATTAAATGGATTTCGCCTGCAGCTTGTGCGTCGCAGACTTCCTATTTTGCCTTCTCGTTCTCCCGTTCAGCGCGTCCAACTTCATTCATCGAGACTGGGTTCATGGGGACATTCTCTGCACAATATTTCCCTTGATGAGATACGGAAATCTTGGAGTTTCTCTCTTGTCTATTGCGATGATTAGCATTAACAGGTTAAATCAATTTGACTGAACATATTCTTTCATTTTATCCTTATAATTTGTCACATCAGCCAAACACTTCATAAAACATGCCAGTTATCTGTGTTGTGTGTAGCGTATTGACAGATTTTGAAAAATTATTATGCACGTTCAAATCATTCAACAGATACATGATGATCACAAGTCACACGCTTTACACCAAAATCTACAAGCCTCTAGGAATCGGGCTCATGATTGGTTTCTGCTGGGCGTTCAGTTTTCTCATGCAGCTTCCAACGCTACTTGGAGTGTGGGGTATAATAATTAAAATGAAAATATTACACGAGATTATAGAAATGTCGTAAATCAAAAGTACGTTGTTACCTTTGTCTTCTGTTTTGTCACAGGGAGATTCGGCTACGATAGCCGGCTAAAGACTTGTACAATCATTGAAACAGACGGGATCTCATCGAAAACAGCCCTCTTCATCATAGCATTCGTTATACCTTGCAGCGTTATCATTTTCTGCTATGCGAAAATTTTCTGGACTGTGAGGAAGTAGGAGAAATATATACTTTAACTAAAATGCTTTATAAATAGTAATTACATGGAAAATGTTTTTATTCACGGGATTATTCATTTGCGAACAGGTCGGAGAATCGAATGCGGCGACACTCGACGAGATCCGATATTCGAGAGTCGAAAGCGAGGAAGAATGAGTGGCGAATCACAAAGATGGTTTTAGTCATCTTCCTCTCGTTCTTGGCGTGCTATCTCCCAATAACAATTGTGAAGACAGCAGACAAGTGTGTCAATTTTCCAGGTAATAAAAAGTTGAGGATATGAACAATAGGAAGTTTGCATTTCATCCCGCTGTGCTAAACATGTCAAGATATTTGCATTGATTGAGGATATACGTTTGGATTTGATGTTTTTTTAAGTTGCACATGTTATCGGCTACGTGCTGGTTTACCTGTCAGCTTGTGTCAACCCGATTATTTACGTGTTTATGAATAAACAATATCGGATGGCGATGAAAGCTGTGCTGTTCCCAGCCAGTTTGCAGTCTTCGACGAGGGTCACTTTTCACTCACGTAAGTTCGGTGGAAGTGGAACCAGTTTCCGTATTTGCTTGTTTCAATTCAACAATTTCGGAATGTGAGAATGTAAAAACTCGTTTTGTAAAAACGTTTCGTACAGATAAGTCGAAAACTCCAGGAGGTGCGGATCCAAACAGCCAAACGATGGTCTCAAGAATGTCAATCACAAACACAAACTTTGTTATTCGTGAGTCTGAGGATAGATTCTAAATATCCAAGTGTTTCATTTCGCCCCGGAAAATGTGTTTTTTGGAGATCGGGTTTCACAGTGCCAAAAAAATTATTTATTGCCTAATTTATGAGTAATTAAATTATAATTTATTTATTTAAGCTTCATTTTCAAGCCCACCACTTACCTTATTTAAGTATGTATATATATGTACACTTCTTGTGTGAATAATATTTGTATTTGCAATTGACAATGTTATTGTTATTAATATACACCAGCAATCAGCGTTTTGTATAAAAAATCTCACAAAAATACCAATACACTGACCCTATACATGATGGCATTTATATATTCTTAACAGAAAACGTTTACGAAAGATAATGAAAATTGCAAATCGGATATCATATTTTTCTCATCAATGATTTTCTTACATTCTCCTTGTCTTAAGTTATATGCATTTTTCGTGTACGTGTCGTATGGTTTTCTATATTGCATGATACAAATTTTTGGAATGATACACACTGTTTTGTCTTTTTTATTTGTTTATGTTAATAGTCGCAATATGTACAAAAATTATTGTGAAAGTAAGACATTTGGCTTTGTTACAATTAAAAATTAAAACATTTGTCTGTCGTATATATTGTTTAGTTGAAATATCAAGATTTTCTTCTAAACCAAAACAGAGAGCCGCTTTATACATGACGTATACACATACAACATAGCGAAGTTTGTCCATATATTTTGTGGAGAAGTTGGTGATCGGCGAATGTGAATAAATTTTCATTAAAATGGATGTAATTTTGTGAATACATTTCTCTAATACAATCAATGCCATAACACAGAATCTGCTTTCAGCATTTTACTGTAACCGCTATATTAAACGCTAGAAAAATCTAATTAATGATTTTGTTGGTCTTTTACATCTGGCTCGATTTTGACCTTCGTTGCAAGCTGTGTTGCCCAAACATAACCGACAACGGACTTATGCTTCTCCGACTTAGAGAGCTTTTCACCCGTTCCTGCCCCGACTTCAAAATTTTCTCATGTTGACGAATCCTCTCGGATCGAGACTTCAAACAGTCAACGCAAGTCCTGTTATGGTAGTGCTCCTGACAAAATGGTTCTCCATCCACGGGATAGAATGTTCGAGCATCCAGAATTCTATTGCAGTCCAGACAAACAAAGCAGACTGGATGATACTGCCGACCAAGAGCATGCACCGCTGTGCCTTTAAGAACCTCAGCTATTGGGCGCCTGCAATCATGGCACTTCGGAGCAAAATTCTTTATCCAGTCCGCTCGACAGTAGGCTTTGTTGTCCTCCGTCAAGTAGTTGTCTTCGCGGAGAATCTTCTCGCAGATTTCACAACGGAGACAACAGTCGCGATGCCACTTTTTCCCTAATGCAAGGAGCCCGTCCTATAGAAAGTAGGCATGCTAATTAAATATTATGTGTTTTTTAAATTAAAATCAATTTGAAGTAAATACTGATCCTTACATGACGAATTGGCTCGAAGCACCGATCGCATTTTGGTGAATATATCTTGTGGTAATCATCCTCACAATAGACGTATCCATTCTTCTTCCAGAAGTTATTCCCAGGCAAAGGCCGAGCGCATTCGAAACACACGAAGTGCTCCTCGTGGTATGTGTTGCCCATTGCGAGAGTCATTTTCTGTGTGAATCAATGAACCGTGATTATCCTCACAAAATTCAATTTAAATCTTGACTATAACCTCTTTTACCGTTTTATCCCGAATGGGTTCCGTGCAAGTTGCACATTTTGGGGAGAAGAGCCAGTGATAATCCTCTTCACAATAGAAGGCGCCATTTCTTTCATAATGCACGTAGGGGCATAGCACTTGTGAGCACTTTCGGCAAGTGAAACATTCCGGATGGTAGTAGTCCTTGAGAACGTGAATGGGCACGATGCTCTAAAAGAAAGCACACAGGTTATCCTGATAGTTTTTATTTTCAAAATTCAAAATTCATTGCAGACCACATGAGTACTTAAACGAACCTCAAGAATGGTTTTCCGACATGCGTAACATTTTGGGAGAAACAGAGTATTGTAATCCATTTCGCAATATGGTTTTCCATGCTTCTCCTTGAAAGTTTCGGGATCCAGCTTGCGCGTGCAGTGGGTGCACGAGAAGCAATCCGCATGCCATAGCCTGTCTTGAGCACAAAGACGTTCCTGAAACTGCTCTCGACCATTTCAAGAAACAAGTATTCAAAATAAATTTAATGGAATTTTTGAAACGTGTTGAAATAACATGGAGTTGTTCAGATTTCATACGAACATCAAATATTGGCATTTTGCAAGCAAAGCATTCCTTGTAACTCCCATTGGTCGTGCTCAACGGATCAATGATTGTTGTGCGGAACTCAAGGGACGGACTTCGACTCCGAAAATCCGGGGACGGAGAGGACAGCGAGTCCGGAATCCTGTCATAAATGAACGAGCCAGTTTTCGTAGGGCTTGGCGTCGCCAGTCCTCTATCGCTTTCGGTAGAGGACTTCTTACTCACCCGACGAAATGTCGTATCTTTAAAAAAGTAGAAACAACAATTAACTCAACTATTTAGTAAACACTTTGTAAAATTTCTCAAAACATGAATTTAACCGTACCAAGATATTCCTTGAGTTTCACCATTTTCCCGATGTTCCTCGTAAACGAAGAAACGTAACGTAAAGGCACAACAGAAACTTTCCCTTTAGGTTTTTTACTCGTTTTCACTGTGCAATGAGCAAAAGTGAACTGAGCAAGAGAGAAGATGAGTCGTCCACAGCTATCATTCTCCCATGCCCATAATCATCATATCATCAAAAATCAAATCATCATTATTCACTCGTGTTAAACATCACCTATGTACATCTACAACACACATCCACATCTAATTTCAGCATTGTGAATACTGATGATGATGATGATGAATATATTCTAAATTCTACAAGCATACAACATTTCACATTTAAAAAATGTACTGACTCTTCTAAAAAGCCAAGAGCGAAGAAAATCTGCGTCGTTCCTGCAAAAGGATTATGCCTACTTCCAAAAAGAAGATCATCATCAAGCCCTGAGCAATGTCCATATTTGTTGCCTTTGGCTGGCTCCAGTCATATTAAGCGTAGTAGTAGTCGTCATCTTTGTTGTCTTACATTTTACATCGTTATCATGGATGTATGGCAATAATGGTAATGCTTATAATAATCAGGAGGAAAAAGTTATTTTTTTGTGTGTGTGTTCTGACTGACCGACTCAACTGGTTGCGTCGTGTCCGTATGTCGAGACTCATCTCTCCTTTTCAATAAAATGCTGCAAAATGCGACTCCACCTTACGTTACCATAAATTTTTTTAGGGACAACACTCAATTTCATGATCACTGGTAAATGTGAAGCTTTTGTGTGCAAAAAAAGTTTATATCTATCTCCCCGACAGGTTTACACTTACGTGACCTGTGGTTAAAGGTGAAACATATTAACTTAGGTAGAGGCAAATGGCATATCTGAATATTTGCAATTGGCAAATATCTCGTTTTATTAGAGTTTCTTTGTGTAGCAAAAAGGCTTTAAACATGGATAGTTTCCAACTTTTTTTATTTGAATGAAGGCTGATATCATGCTTTGTATTAGTATTTTACACCACAAAATTATTACTCGAGAAACTTTTTTTTCTCTTTCTAAATTTACGATCATTTAATAGACTACACATGTACAAACACACATTCATAAAACGATTTATGGGGAAGGGTTAATATGTGGAAATTGAAAATGGTCAAGATCAATGTCGAACTGATTGTTAAAAATTAGTATTCATCGAGGATATATTGAGGATAAAACAAGGGCAAATTGCAGCGTTCTTAAAAAAGTGGTACGCAGTACGCACACAAAACACCTAGGCACTCTCATAAATATAAATATGACACCCACGCAGAGACAAAGGTCGCCTCCCAATCACACATTTTGGTGAAGGAGAAGTCACTTTAACAAAAAGAAGAGCAGACACACCAAAGTGCACACCGGCGAAAGAAAGCTGAAATTTTAATAATTGGAAAAGGAAATTTAGGGCCTTAGGGTGTCCGAAACGATGTTGTCGGTGATCATGATTATCATGGTCAATTCATGAACAACATATTTCATTAAAAGAAAGTAGACTCATAAAAATTGACAGGGAGGATGAGACTGATTGTGAGACACACCGAGTTTCTATTTTCACAAAAAAAAATTGTTCACATTTAAAATCCTTACTGAAGAGATATGGCATGCAAACAAATCGTTAATTTTGCTTCACATATTTATATAGTTGCTTTATGTCTGGGTAATATATAGGATGCACGATGTATTATATGCGGTGCATATGTATGTGATTAGTGATTATAGCTTATATGAATAGATTTATTACAATTTAGGAGGTTGCACGCGTAAAAATGTAAATTTTTAGGGGGATTGCGTGGGTGACTTTAGGGCGAGAGTTATTAGCAAGATTCGTTTTTTTTCTTCAGGAGCAATAAGTATATTGTATATTCTTATCTGATGTTCAGGATCGGCATTATTCTGGTTTTTGAGACTGCATCAAGGTAACATTTATTGCACCGAGAAGACTCTCGCACTCGACTCTGATGTGATATTATTATTTTGTGTGCAAGAAATATCGCTTTGTCTTCATCCCATCTTTCATCAACTCGTGCCTATATTTACAAACTCAACAAAATTACAATTTTTCTAAAGTCGTGCTGGAGGAAAGTCTCCAGCAGATTGGCATTGTAGATAGGTACTCATGGACATATAGGCAGTTGGGTGGATCTCGTCTTTGGATATTTGGATACATCATCCGAAAACGAATCTTCTTCTTCATCCTCATATCCAAATCCAACTGACATAATTAGCCTGGCCAGGCATCACGTCGTAGCATTATCACTTTTTTCATCGCTGCTGCTGTATTACATGCTTTCATGTAGGTTGTAGATATATACGAGAGAAAAAATGAAAGATGCGTTCCCAACTTTTTTCCCCGGCATGATAAATGATCTCCATTGCCTTTTATGTGCATTATGTGAGAATGCCTATAACGCCATCGCCTATTGAGCTTGTCACATCGGCTTGTATATTTATACTCCCCTTTAGATCTTTTCTTCTCTTTTCTTTGGGACATTATGCCACTTTTTCATACGTTCTGATGACAATAATAATAATACACAAAAAAACGAGAGAATTCACATGTGTGGGCTTGGCTGGATTGGATTATTGTGTTTGTGTATAGTCATCATCAACACAATGTAATAATATTTGCAATAAATGTAGGTTTCTGAACTGAATCAGGAATTTTCTGAGAAGAGCGCATCTTCTTTTTAACGCTTGGCGTCTTTGTGCGTGTATGCTCCATTATAGATATGGGCAAATGTTCAAAAAAGGGAAGGCGATAATGACTTTATTTTTGTCATGTAAATCTAAATAATGCTGTATTATTATTATTTCGCTACTGTCACAAACTCATTGTGACATAAATGGTGATGGATTGCAAGCATGAGATTTTTCAACATGGCAAAACATACTTTTTATGCAGGTTTGCCGTGTGTCATCTCCTTGTATCTAATGCTCATTATTCATGTGAAATTTTATGCCTTCCGAATTTACCTGCTGTAGGTTGATTATTTATGAAAATTATGGTTTAATGGAACACTAATTAATGCTTTGTTGGCATCTATGTGCACTTCTGCACGATCTGTTTAAAATGTCGTGGTAGGTGGATTGGATTTGGATGCGGCTACAATATGTTTCTCTCTCTAAAGTCGCTCTTGCGATGTTTTCTTATAGGTTAAATACTATAATAGAACCATTGAATAGAATATGGTTTGGTAGAGTTTACTTAGTAAGCTAATTTTGTTAAAATAGCCCGTAGAGGGTTTTAGTTAATAAAAAATATTCCGGAGTAATGTGATTGGGGGTGTCTCAAGATTGTCCTTTTGCATGTTTCTCTCACCTCTCGCTGGCATCGATTCGATTTAACCGATGATGCATTCAAGAGATGAATTTTAAATGATGACGAGACGTGAAAGTGATTTCATGTTCCATGAATTCTGTCAAATTGTTTCGAAGTGAATCAAACTTTGGGTGGGCATGCGTTTATCTTATAAGGCAGAAAAGATTGAATCTGATATATTTGTTGGCAGTGATTTTCTGCATGATTTGATGGATGCATACGCCATACCAAATACCGATGTGATGATGGTGTATGTATAAAATCCCATACTAATAATTCCACCCACCCCACATTGTGATATTTAAAGTCTAGGGCGGATTTCATAAGGATTGTTGTTGCATAATGTGCTGCCATTCCTTTCAGTTTTCCATACACTGTCCTTGAACTGCCCTTGAATAGTTCAGGATTTATTTCAGGTAAACATTGCACTGCCCGTCCGCTAACAACTTGCAAATAATTGCCATTTTAAGCAGAACATTGGATTAAGTTTGACGAGAACGGGGTACAGGTTGGACAGGCGAGACGCAAACTAGAAAGAAAATGAAATCATATATGAAAAATTTTCATTTTGCCTACACAACCTATTCACATTCATGTTAGCATGTAGCTCAGCTTGTTCTTAAAACATTCCGACGCAACGCCTTTTCTGAACGAAACAACTTTCTTAACCATTTATTTTTTCTTACGTTACAACACATAAAAATCTGTATCAACTAGAAATTTGTAAATTCTTGCGCCTTATAGGTTTCTTGAAGAGGATTACATAACCATTTAGCTGCCTCCTTTGCTTATAAATGCATTAATTTCACATACAACACGCATAAACACCAGTACAAATCCTTAATATATATATAATATGTTGATAATACAGATATATTCATTCCTCGTCCTTATATGACTAATTTGCCACGTCATCTTTTCATTCAGACTTTCATTTTCATTCCAGTAAAGTATTGTGGGCAAGTAATGCCACAGTTTGTGCAGCAAACGTGTTTTTATCTTGCTTTCAGGCAACACAGAATAAGTATTTCAAACTATCTACCTAAATATCAATAAATTGAAGTAACAACAAAATCTAATTAAAGCTCAAAATTGTAGTTCAACAGAACCAGCACTTAATAGACAACGATAACTTAAACATAGCATTCCAGCAACCACAACAATGGTAACTTCGGACTTGTGGACTCTTCAAATTCACACACCCTTCTTACATTCTCTAAACAACTAAAGTAAGATCATTGTTATAAGGCGTAGTTTTCTTAAAACCGCAAGATTTGAAGAAACAAATATAAAATTCCGATGTAGAATTGAAATAACAATGTACAAACAAGGAATGCAGACACGGAAAAAAACAGGAAAGCAATAGATAAAACTCCAGTGCAAACATAACTTTTGTCACATCTTCTTGTCATGCTCATGTTGCTAAAATCAATAAATTAAAAGTGGTCAGTGGTAATGAGATCAGTCGGTTGTTGATCAATTGTAAATGGTCGGGGTTGTTGCATTTGAGTTTGAACAGTTCCGGCTGTAGTTTGAGCCGCCGCCGCATCCAATGTATCAGTGAGGTAACCTGTATTAACATTTTGAACAAGCTGAAGCTTCTCCAGAGGCGAATTCACCGTCCAGGCGTAAATTCTCACGCCCTTTTTCATCCAACGGTACGTGGCTTCCCTAAAAAAATAAAATACAAAGAATATGAGTGACTTTACGTCAATCGAGAAACAATTATTGTTTTCACTGAAACATTGCTCATACTTTGTAAAGGCATCCTTGTGAACCAACAGTGCAGACAGGCCAAGAAACCACCAGAAAATGTGACGAATCGCAAATTCGTTGAGTACATCCAATATTATAGCCAAACAATCTTGCCAGATGCTTTTATATCTTGGCTCACAGTTTTCCCAGTTGGAATTCCAAGATATATATCGGTAGTAGCCAGGTCGCCAGGCCATGCAACCAATAATGTTTGGATCTTTTTTACGTATCTGTAAGACATATTCAATTCATGGTGTTCAATTCAGTTAATTAAATAAAAAAAATGAAGTGTACAATCTGTATTTTAATTATGATAAATACAGGAATACTAATTATAGCAATATTCGCTAGCACTTACGTCGTATATGACACGGAAATAGAATGAAGAGACCACAGCCATGGAATACATGGTGTCCTTATGCTTCTGAAAGGCCGCTAGGACAGCATCGATTACCTGTGAAAACATAAATGATATAAATAATTAAATACTTTTATTTATTCAATACTCATGACATTGCAAGCTTGTTAACTTATTACAAGTTCGTGAATAACTCTAAATTGTACCTTTTCGTTCTCATCTTTCAAGTCAATTATGAATTTCACTCCAAGGGACAGGCAAGTGTTCACAGCTTCATCAAAACTGGGTATCCGCTCTCCTCTAAAGCGTTCTCCCAATGGATGAAGAATTGATATGTCAATTGCCTTCAGCTCATCCCAGGTCATGTCACCGATATCTCGGTCAATTCCAGCAATTCTCACTAAATTATCGTCATGAAAGAGAACAGGGACGAAATCCTTTGTAAGGCTGACATCAAACTCAACAACTCGACATCCTCTTTGAGCACAGAGTCTTATCGCTGAGATTGAGTTCTCTGGGGCGTCAAGTCCAGCTCCACGATGGCCAATAATAGTCAACGGACCCTCTTGATCCAGTGTTCCATTACTTCCAGACGAATTCAACAAGTTTAAGCGTGACTTAACCGTTAGGCCTGGACTTGTTGGACCATTGAGCATTTCACTCGTTGGTCGAAACGGTTTGCCAAACATTGCATCCACGTAATCCTGCTTTGCTAACGGTATCCTGAACTTCTTAGCCAACGCAAAGAGTATTACTGATCCCACGAGTAACAATGGAAAATACGTGAACATAGAATCCATTATTACAAGAATTAGGCCGTAAGCGATCAGCCATACTTTGAAACTTGTCATGAAAATGTAGACAGTTTCTGAGAACCCTGAGATGCTTTTGAAGCCTCCTGGACCGCTCTCCATTTTGCTAATGGATTTAGGAGTGTTTCAGACCTTTTGGTAACTTCAGATATTTATATTTTTTGTATCGGAGAAGCTAACTACAATGTACGAACTAATTTGTTTAGGGTCCTATCTATCTTGTAAAATCGTTAAAAAGGTTGTATGCGGCCTTCAGATATCGTTGCTTCAGATTTCAAAACCAAATATTAAAATCTGCCAGCCAGGTATACGTTGCATGTAGAGGAAACGCGAAGTTCTCTCGAAGAGATTCAATCTGTAAAATACGAGAAAAGAAAAATTCATGCACTCAGTTTAAAATATAATGTACATGTATTTTCCGAACTTCCAGAGAGCATGCATTAAAATTGAATGCATTTTTCTGCATTCATTACGTCATCCATACATTATATTAAAGTTTATGAGAGTAACTTACAACTTATATGACTTACTTTTGTTTTTAAAAGTTATCCGTCCAGCAGCAGACTTCAGTTCAGATCAGACATCAGAGATATGCTCAAGTTTAATTAAACTTGAAAATGTAATGTTTTCGAACCCAGAACAACACTTAATCCCTTTTGTCTCCACACTCTACATATACCCTGTGTCAGGTATCAGGATTCTATTATGCGTCGGTAATTTTATCAAAGGATATTTGAGTATTTAATTGTAATTTCAAAGTAATCTGTGTTAAAGTATTAAAAACCTCGTTTCAGGTAGCTGCCAGCCCGTAAAAATACAAAAAACTCAACTAACACTGGCGCAATTATATTAACAACTCAGAGAAATGGAAATGCAAAGACAAGAGGATGGAGGAAAGATCTGGTTAATAATTGAAACATGAAATACTGGAATTGTTAGTAAACTTTCCACATGTCCACCTCCACCACACGGGTCGCACTCACACAAAGGCTATATTATATAATTTCATTTAATGTGCACGTGCATTAAATAAACCAAACTTGTCATCCCGTAAATGATGCACCCATTCTCCTAAAAGCCTCTCTTTTGTATGGAGACAGCTGCTCCTTGTGTGGAACTTCTCCCTTCCTGTCGTCCTTCGTTCAAAAAGACATGCACAGACTCGGCATTCCCCATGTCTTCTTTGTCATCTTTCGTGTCTTCCGTGTGCGTATAGGGAACGTGTACATATTAGCTAATCCCGTAGGGTGGGTGGGCAGGTCATCGGAAGCTTACCCCTAATGTTAAGGTAA
>JAQFZW010000418.1:0-62761 GCA_034687055.1 Heteromurus nitidus
ATTTGCTGTACTACTTTGTACTACTTTCTGAAATGAAATGTACTGTTTTGGGAGCAAATATTTATCGCCACCTAAATCCGGAGGCATCTTTCTCTCCGTTTGGGACGAAATATTTCATTCGCTCTCGAGTTTTTGACGTGAGTCACTTGACGAGTGTTTTGAAAACAAACAGAAAAAAACGGTGGAGAATGTGGAACAGGAGTTTTTCCTCGCATATCTAGTGGAAACGCTAACAAAGGGAGAATTTTTAATGGGGGATGGATGTAGAGAGTTGATTCCACCTTCACATGGTTCAAAATATATCATGCATCCTTATGTTTTGCTTGCCACGCTGAATACACAATTTTTTTGCTGAAAAAATATAGAATGTTTATTTTAGTGAGGTATGGGAGAAAACAAACAGAGAAAAATTCGAAATTTAGAGAGACAAAAGTAGAGAAAGTGTGGAATAAAATGAATGAGGAATAGTGTATGCATACGAAAATGTGTATCTACAAAGGTGAAATGCAAACAGAAGGTGTGTGTGTTTATGTATCTACTTGCATAGTAAAAATAAACCATAAAACTTTTTCACCATGCTTGCCCCTCTCGCAAAATAATATAAAATTTGTGATTCCAATGTTTTATTCGAATAAACACAAAAAAAATGTTGAAAATCTCTGGGATCCATAAAGTGGAAAATGGAAAACTCATCGGAGCAGAAGGAATGAAGGATATTTGTATATTTTAGTTGACACTAAAAGTAAAATATTCAAAATTGGCAAACAATCAAATCTGGACACGGGTCTTTTGGCTAACGCTCTAGCAGTTCTGTTTGTTTGTGTAGAGAACATGGCCTTACTTTTAAAAAAACTATACAATTGTGGTAATGGCAAAGCTGTAATTCAAAGGGTCGTTGCATAAATAAATTAGTATAAGCATCGTAAATTGTGGTCGAGTATTCAATATGAATACTTAAGCTTACAAATTGTACATGAACACGTGTAGTCAGCCAATATTGAAATTTTTCTGTAAAGAAACTGTACTTTCAAACATTTGTTAGTCACAAACAAAACTCAAATTTGCACTCAACTCCGTTAATTATGCGACTCAAGAGGGGCAATGTTTAAAGACCTGCCTGTAAACGTTCAAAGTATGCCAACAAGTTCTGTATGAAAGGGCTGACAATGCCGAGCGAACACCTGAGATATTCAACATTATCTCTGCGATCTTATTGATTTCAAACATTTGTCCGTGTAGATCCCATCTGCAATGAATTTTATCATTCGCTCTGGAAAGTCTTTTCACAAAAGCAATTCTTCACCATTTTCCATTTTCAAAAAGCAATTCTTCGCCATTTTCAAGAAGCAAACAAAGCGAACCCACCATTTCATATTTCATTTCACAAGGTTATATATGCTTTTACTTATATTATGCTTTATGCTTCTCTTCTGTTTATGCAAAAGCTAACGAAGTAGCACATATATTTTTACACACGGGAGAAAAGTCGGCAACCAACGAATCATCCAGGAAATGAAATTATGGACGGAGATAAATATATGGTCTGCGGAACGTAACGAATTCTGCGTGTTTATATAAATAACCCACCTGCTTTTTTGCTACAATATTGTACGCTTATTTTCTACTGCTTTGCTCACATATCGGAAAAATGGGAAACTCAATTGATTACACGTTCCAGAAGCAGTACGCAGGCAAGAGACAAAACGAAACAGCTCAATAAACAAATATTATTTATTGACTGGCTGTCGCTCCTTCTTCCTTTCATCTTCAGAAGCTGCGCACGGTAACGTATACTACAATTACTTATAATGTATCAAATATGTGCGCATACATACCTCCAAAATCATATATCTTTTACCTATCCCATGCAGGATCTCCATCTAATTTTTCCACACACATGCTGTATATTATGCTCTGGAAAATTTTCTCCTGTTGCTTTGAATTGGCTTCTAAATCAATCTCCTGCAAACCGTCACGGTTGATATTTCATTCCATAATAATATAACGTATGAAAAGTGCGCTCCGCATGCAAATTTTCTGTTTGTTGTGAGCTAAACGAAAAAGGATGAAAGAAGAGGACTAATACCTCTAGATCCAGCTTATTATTTAGGCTTAAAATGGAATGGGACACAAAGCATATACGTCATGAATGGAGATTTCCATGAGCGAAAGCATAAAAGAACTTGGCCATTATTCCCCCATGTTCCAATAAGTAATAAACTTTCTTTTTCGACTCTGTACATGCGAAAACATCATATCATTATTAATATTTTGGTGAAGTTACTTCAGTTTACTCTTGTAAAAATGAGTCTGCGAGTCATATATTAATGCTGATGCCATAAGCATAAAAGTGGAAGTACCGGAAAACTTGTAATTATGACCTGATCCTTGTGAGAATTTGAGACAGATTTTTTCCAGAAATTTGTAAAAGAGGCTGGCTATCTTTAAGACATTTTCCGGGAGAGTGAACTCAATATTCATCTATTTTTCTGAACATCAGAGTCAAGAGATAATATTGTGATCAAAAGTAAGCTGACTGATGGATGAAATATATATGCTGCTCATCTTTATGAAAAACTTTTAGATGAGGCAATCCTTCCTTTTCTAACAATATTATCCATCTTGTCATGTTAGCTTATGCTCTTCATATTTCACATGTGTTGTGTGAGAGAGAGTGAGAGTGAGAGAGAATACGAACACATAATTGCATTTGTAATTGATGTATGTTCCATACGATATTTATTATATTCCGTATGGCGCATGTCTCCTTGATAATTTCGCATAAGCTAGTCGCTGGAGAAAAAAGTGGACGAAATGACGAGATAAACAAGTGAAGTGAGGTAAAAGTGAATGTAAATAATATGCCTCTACTCACTCAACTCAAGTCAGTTTTCTCCAACAAATATTGTATATGGATATTACGGAGACAGAGAAGAGTACATGAAGGTTCTCCGAGAGGAGCATTTAATATGCACGAGTTTGATTAAATGATAATGCTTACGTGAGGAGTGCGAGTGTTCTGCTCCCTTTCTCCTTAATAGCCTAAATGTATTCACAGAATATTGATCGGGTTCTCGTCGCAAACTCCAGGGAAGAGAGGATTCCTCTAACGCTTCTGGAGTAGAGAAGCTAAATACATACTAAACTGTCCATCAAACAAATATGAAGAGTGTTTATGAACTTTTTACTCGACTATTGCCGCTGGTGGTTAGTTAGAGAAAAAAATATATAAAATACTCCCTTGTGCCCTTTAATGATGCCCTTTTCACATGCGAAAATTACCACTCATCGCAACTTTAAATGTATTCATAAATATACAAAACCGCATGATCACTCTTCAAATTTATGTGTGTCACTTTTGGCGAAGTGAGCATATAATCATGTTTCTAAAAAAGGTTGCCGGTGATGTGATGTGAGTACTCCACATTTATAATGATGCATGCCTGTATGCCACGATGTTGTAAGGAGAAAAGTACGAAAGGAGTTCAAAACATGTTTTTGCTCTTTTGACTACGATTACGATAATCAGCAGCAAGCCAATTTTTGTGAAGAATCGAAAGCTGTCGATGACGCTAATGCGATGCCCCATGCTATCCGCATCGTAACGTCAAATACATCATTACCATCTTCTGTGTATATGACTTTTGTCATATGAAACTTGCATAGTTATAACCACAGACTTTAGAAAGCGTTGCGTCATTTTGCATTTTCCCTGCTTTGCTCCCATAGCGCATTATTGTCCCACTTTTTTTCAAAACTGGCACCCACAACCTGAAGACTAAACTGCGTGTTCAAAATCATCACATTTTAGCTTAATTTTTGTGAAAATGAACAACGCAACATATATTTATGCAAAATCCCCAGGAGAAAAATGGAACTGCATTTAAGCTTAATTAATACCTTCTTTTATCCTTAAAGACTATAACACACTTCACATTTTACACTGGCTGTAATGTACAGCACTCTTCTCATATTTCTCCAGGGGATGTTATTCTCTCGAATAACTAGAGTCTAGAGAAAAACTGACAGTATATGCATATACCAACACAGATAATAACACTTACACGTATAATGTGTGAACGTATCTATGTTGCATATTTCTATGCATTAGCCATATACATTTCAAATGGAAGAGCTAAAGTGAAAAAGGGGAAAATTAATAACTGTAATGGATTAACTTCGAAAGAGGAAACATGAAGGATGAAGAAAATGAAGTAGCTCTTGAAAATAATGCGCTTCATTGCGGTGTCTTCTTTCTTAAGTGATGTGATGATGCTCAACTCAGATAAGAAGAAAGAAAAATGGGGTATTTCCACAGTGAATGAAAGCCATAATCATATTATATACTTTAGAAAAGGATTTTTCATAGATGCATGGTGTGGTAGTAAAAGCCGGCAATGAAGATGATACAGATTGTGTAGAAAATGGAAGGCTACTTGAATGAAAGCTCTGTGGGAGCTGTCAAACTTTTCTCTTTGTCTCCTTTCCTTGCCTTTCAGAAGCAGAGATAACTTAAGATACACGTTTGGCATCTGTGGAGAAAGGACCAGTCAAGTCTATTGTTTCGGGTTTTTGATGAGTGGATAAGAAAAATACTCAAGAATCTAAATAATGTATCGAACTGAAAAGTGAAGAAGAAAAAGTGTTGATTCTTGTAGCAGATTAGGGAGACGCACAAGGTCTCTAAAATTCAATCACTCATTTTTCAATATTTCACAATGCGATTTCAAGGCCACAGTCAACCTTGCACTTTACTTGCAATTCCACATTGCTTCTATGTCCAGTGTGAGTTTAGAGGGAATTTTGAGAAATCATAAATGGGATTCGGACTTATCTACTGAAAAGATATACGAAACCAAAATTATTTCATTAATCGTAAATAGTGGGAATACTGATTTTTTCGGTTCAAATGAACACTGGAGGTTTTCATCACACTTTGTCGCAAGGATGAAATGTCGGAAACAAAGTAGACTTACCATTTTCGACACCCATCCTGTTTTGACGATGCACTTGTGCAACACTGTACGTGCTTTGTTCTTTACACCAAGACTTTATGAGGACTATACTTATCCCTTCACACAAACCTCGGCACTTTTTTTTATCCCTTGCTCCATTTTCCCCATGAACAAAAAAGTCCCAATTTCTGCGAAAGGGAACGTTTTTTACTTCACTTTCTCGACTTTCTTTTGAGGGAAAGAGCACGCTCTTCTCCGATTATTTATGTTCCAAGAAGCAGTCTGCTATTTGTTCTTTCACATTGACACATATACCCTTTCTTTTTTGTCTTTAAAGAAATTAGCTTTGTAAGCACAATGTGTGTGAGCTTCGACCAGATTGTGTTATATTGTTCTTCAGTCGACTCAACATTAGGTATAGCAATCAAAGAGACTGTAAAAAGTCAAAGTCACATTCGATACGATTCCACATGTGTGTGGGGATATAGACGATGCACGATCACTGGTTGACGTTTCTATTTTCGGTAAAACAGCAAAAGCCTGTGGTGTTGATTACGTTAGAAAATCCACCCATAATTTATCTCAGCTCTGGAAATTTCGAAGAGAATATAGCCTTCTTTCTGTTCTGGCCATTTATCGCCTGGAAGAAAATAGATAAAATGTGGATATGTCGAAGTGAAGCCCACTAGTCCATATCTATTTTTCTCCTTTTATCTATTTAAGTATGCATGGTGGCTCTTTTAGTTGTCACCACCGTCGTTCATATGTCGTCAACCACAAGCCACCGAGCAACCAGACACAACTTTTACTACTGCAACTGGAAGAAAGGAAAATGTTGAGAGGAGAGCACACTTTCTTTGCCAATAGTCAATAGCGTATATGTCGAGTACACAAAGCTTGTTATGATGGTTTGCATAGTCTTCGTCAGACACTAATGTTTGCTAGTTTAGGACACGCGTGTGTAAAGTAAAGCTGTTATTTTTCGTGTGCTCAAGTGGATTCCGTACCATGACAAGGAATATTCCAGTTCAATAATTTAACACCGACTGCCAATGACATATCGCCTTCACTGCCGTCGTCATCATCGTCAGGTAGGTAAAGGTACAATAAAATGGGTTAAAAGCCTCTCACGTGCTCCAAGATAATGGGAAAAGGGAATTAAAACGTTGTTTTGCCTTGAGTGCTAGCCCTATCTCCATAAAACAATCAGATGGACAAGGATGTATTTTTCAGTAATTTGTTGAAATACAAGGGCAATTTGAAATGTAAAGTTGCACGCAACAAGAAGGTGTTCTTCCGCAGTAGATTAGCACAAAACACTATGTTTTCGAGGTGAGATTAAGTTGTTGCATTGACTTTTCAAGCCTGAAACTTCCGTCCGTATGCTTCCACTTTTGCTCTGAACTCGCTAGCTGCAGATCGCTATGTGAGCTGAGATCGGTGTCCTCTCCGCATTTTATATACGCACGTAACAAGGACACACACACACAATCATCTTTCCCCTCTTCTCTAAAGCGGAACGGTTTGCTGAGTTTTTGCTATGTGTACACAATACGGGAGAGAGGGGACGTGCTTAGGCTCCACAAAAAATTTGCGATATGCTCGAGCTGGAACAAGAGCAAAAGTGGTGGGGATATAGGTGCTACACTATACTTACTTGTTTCGTGATGCAGGGAAAGTTCTGCGTACTGCGTATAAAAATCGTATCCAAACCCAAGACAGTTTTGGAAGCAAGTGATCATGATTCAAGTTGGTTATGCTTTATATACGCAAAAAGTATGCAAGTGTGGGAGGAGAATGATGATTTCCTGATTTTTCGATTGTGAGAAAGTTTTTGCATGACGAAATTTGAGTCTGTTCCAGGTTGGGATCATGTGCTTCGTAAAAGGAAGTCCGACAAGGATGTCACAATATGCTGCACACGACAGTTTTCTCCTTTATTTTGTTTGTCGAAGGACGCTTTCAAGTTTTTTTTTGTAAATTGCAGATTGCTGTTGTGTGACTAGAATCTGAAATAAAAGGTGAGACAAGCAAGAGTTAACATCGCACAATCACTAAACTCAAACTCAACATATGCACATTAGATACTGAATGAACGAGGTTTATGTGTATGTTTATGTATATCATTCTTGCGGAGAGGAAATAATCCCCGGACTTGCCTTTAAGGAAAAAATATGAAGATGATTTTCATATCCTCCATTTTACACGTCATTCCACTTCCACTTGAGACAAGCAGCTCCCACCCTACTTGACCACCCCATTCACGGACAAGCAGTTCCCTGAGCATCAAAGGCGATGAAAGAATAACACATAAAACCACATAATGCTACGATATAACTACCATATGCCACCAAACGTTACTTTAATCTTCAAGATCACATCACAAGCTAAGCAAATCGTGCAAGTTATCAATTTCTCACTCCTCAATCTCCTCCAATTCAGTCTTGCCAAGTGCACAAAGGTGTTTTATTTTCGTATCGAGCTGTGGAATGTGGAAATCCGTGTCCATGAGAGAGGCCACGTGTACAATATACGCGATCTGAGTGTATTTCATATCGTCACAAGTTCGTTCCGAGTATTGAGTTTTATTACCCTACGATTTGGCATAATCATAAAAACGACACATATATCGTGCCCAATCCCATCGTCATCGTATTCCCATGCATTAAATTCCACCAAAGTCTTGTCTCCGGTTTTGGTAGTAAAAACTAATCCAGGGCCAGCTGGTGCTGGGAGAAAATATATATCCGGCCCCTGGTGAAAGTTTTTGATGGAATGGGATAATAGTTAGAGTCAGGGCGCATATGTCTTGTGTGTCTGATTATCTACGTTGCTCGACATATGCAAATACTTCAATATACAATATATATAGGATTTTGTGAGACCCTTAATGATAATGATGATGGGAAGCAATAAAAAGCAATTAGCGTAGGTTGTTCATACAGCTATCGTGAATTATTCTTCATGTAATCATGTTGAGTTTCAAGAGAAATGATAAACAATCGCCTTAGTTGTACTTTTCTGTGGGCAGAAAGGTTTCTCGTTATTTTGTGAAACTGTAGCGCAGTCGAGTAATTACTGGGAAACTTCGCTTGAAACTTCGAGTTTCCGTGATTTCATCCCATTTACCTTGATGTCTGTTGTGCTTGAGAGTGAAAGGGAGTTTAGACAGTGAATGACATCCAATTTATAGTCATCTTTAATTTAATTGATTTTCGATTTTGCAACACAAAGTTCAGACTCATTTGTTGGAAGTCGTTGCACTCGCCGAAATCGTAAATTAAGTATACAGATTTAATTACGTTTCGTAACGAAACAACGGTGCTGCATTGTCTACGCTGACACTACAAAGGGGCTCACGCTGTGGCACAAATGAGAAAAGTATTCCGGAGGGGGGGGGGTGAGGTTTGGTTATCATTCTGTTTTCTGGAATTGATTCGAAATTCAATTCACTGTGAAAATGGAAAACATTGTCTCATGGTCTATTTAAATCACTCAGGAAAATTGCGTGTTATCCTTAATAAGATTCCCAATGTTGATCTCGCATTTTCCGAAGTCTATTCGTCTCAGTTCATTACGCGATATGTTTTGGTACGCCGCTTGTCGCTCAATGTCAGAAAACGTCATGCTTGGATTATAATTTGATATATTGGAAAATATATTACTTATGCAAATATTGGCTCCTCATCTAATCAGGCTAAACTACACTACACCGCTACATGGGTATGGCAATTTCCTGAACCACTCACGATCGAAGATAACACTACTAGTTTCATTGTTAAAACATGGCGTGGCTTTGGCATGTAGTAGTACATGTGTTATATTGGTTGATGTTGATGGAATGGAAAATGAAATTTCATTTGTCTGGGCTTTAAGTTTACATTTAACACAATAACTGTCTAGCTAGAACGCCCTTATTGATTGATTGTAGAATAATTCGGTGATTGTACATCATAGATTTAGTGCAAGAACATATCTCAGACAGGTGAAATTAAATGGTTATAAGATCAATTCAGATTCAAGGCAGAACGATTATGTTACAGTTTATTCAGTTTAAAACAGAAGAAAGTGGATTGCCTTTTCCTGCGGTTCCACAAACAAACGCCGAAGAAGCGTGGGAATAATATTCACGACAATGGGCATCTCACCCGTTACCGTAACTTGAAGAAATACGGTTGAATGGCCAGGTGTGGCAACATGTGGCTCTCCCAACCAATGACTTACATCACACACACGTGACGCATAACCTTTGTAATGTACCTAAACTAATTGATAATGTCATACAGCATCAACTCATTATCAAATGAATAACTTAAATTATACCCCACTGCTGAAGACCCTGTCGTTCCACCCCGATTAAGAAAGAATGAATGATGAGTTTCTTCAGTTTCTTGTGAATACATGGAAGCCATAAGGCATCCTTGTCAGTTGAATTTCATTGACAGTTACACACTTTAAATGCCCCACCTGTAGCGAACTCTCAATTAAATTTCTTCCCAAATTCCTCCATTTCCACCTGGATTTTCATTCTCGTACCACCTGCCACTCCACGCCGTCATAATAGTCAATGATCGATCGTCTCCTTGAAAATAATCGTTTGGTGAAAGCTCAGATTGTGACTGGTTATGGCCCTTTCCTCTGCAAATTCCAGCGTTAATAGACGATGCATGTATGGAATGCGCATATATCTAAAAATTGCATTCCACCATGAAACCCTCTGGCAGCAAGAGCAATAGTGCTCTGTGCAAACATAAAATTATTCCAGACTTGACTTGTTATTTTATGTCTGCGTCGCATGTCTAATTGCCAGTAGTGGTGTGCCTATGCCTATAGTCCTCGTTTTTATGCCCATAAACTTTCTCCAGACGACCCACCATACGTCGATACCAGTGGAATAGTAAGTCACTCAAGAAATCGAATTGAAATCACCCTGCTCTCTCCGTTTCTTACTCAACTTTCACTTTCAACGTCGGTCGTGATTCGTGATCTGCCATAAAAAGCCAAGGGCGATTTGTCAAACCCATTAAAATTACAGCTATAAAACGCCATTCGTCTTATTCAATTCACTTTTCCTTTCATACTTTCACTCAATCGAAGAAAAACTCTTAAGCTTTATATTATTCGCTTTTTACTTTCGTCGGAGGTAGCAACTCTCTGGAATTAAAATGGGACGTGATGGAATACATTGATTTGACACAAACTGGAAAGAAATCTGTTAAGGTCCGGCTTACTGAGCCTTCACCATTCACCACTTTCATCAAAAGAAAGTGACGCGGCGAACATTTCGGTGGATGGATGATGTACGCTACGTCTCTGCAGAGTTTGTTCGAGTGAAAGCAATGTGTACTAGGCTGTTTAATGGAGCAGAAGAGCAGGAAATCACGGAACTGCCATAATACATTCATACACAAGAGTCTGCACTCGGTACAAAATACCAATATTAGCATACCTAAAAGCGTACTATTTGTATTGAATTTAAGATATCAATCCATTAATTCAGTCGCACACGTGTGCTTCCCACCAAATCTGTGAGCTAAACACAGAAAAACTTCTATAGTTCTAGAATCAGTTTCTTTAGGTGGTCCTAAATATATTTAGTTTCTTGGGAATGCGCGGTTGAAGTGCATTTTTATATGCCGATAGCAATCCGCATTTAGAGTGGTGGTAGCAATAAAAAGCGAGTGTATAAGGTTACGGTACGTCGATTAATGTTTTCGCAATTGTTTTTTGTTACAGGAACTGGATCATGAGGAAAATGTCATGAATGACAATGTGCTCATATTCTGCATAATTTCGGGATAAAACCGAAAAAGTATGCCTTTTCAAATATCGTTATTTCAGCTTTTTGACATAGTCAAACGGAAAAGAAATCAAGCGCTTTCTGTCCGCACGCTTATGGCGTATGTTTATTACAAACAAAATATTTCAAATGCGATATTTGTTCGGCTTAAAATGTCCTTGAGAGTGAGTGAGGGTAGTTTTTAAGTACCTTGACTTGATATTATGCGAGACGTGTGATGGATCTATGAATATTTTCTGTCCCTCATGTCGATTCAAACCGGGAGGAAAGGTAATTGAAATTGTGTTCAGATAGATAGTCGTAGGTTTTTCTCTGTACTGCCGTAAATGTTAAACTTGAAAAAGAAAATTATTCAGAATGTACGGAGGTAGGAAGGTATACCTGACCTTGGCCGTCTGAGGAAGGGTTTCCATTTCGTTCGGTTTCGCTGTGATGTTGCACCTGATAATACTAATTACAAATATTCCAGGTATGCACAACTTGCTTAGCACGCTGAAAGGAGGGAGGGACCTGCTGTTTCAATGTGGTGAAAATTCGCAAAACAGTCTCCCTTCGCATATTTGACCACTTTGCTCGATCATTTTTTTTTTGATCTACAATGAATATGGTGTCAGGATTTAGAAAGCAATTTGTGATATTGTTTTCGAAACTCATATATTTTTAATTATGCATCATGTTTCAGAACAACGGAGCTTTTCAATAAAGAATATTTCAGTGTGACAACACATCAATCCTCGTAATGGGCCTGATTATGAAAAATAGCGACTTCAGAGGCAAATAATAACATAAAAATTGCATGCACACATACGTCAGTAAATACTTTCTTATTTCAGGAATGGTGTTACTGTTGTAGCAGCGAATTTCATGAAGACAAGAAACAAGACGTTTCAAGTTTTATGTGCAGATTTTGATATAAATACACATCGAATTTTGCAATTAGACAAATTGCAGACACGTGAGCGCTATATAAAAGGCTTGAAGTGTCCCAATCCGGATTAGTTTATGAAGACGTTTCTTTCACCTTGCAAAACGAAATAGGTGTAGGTAGAAGAAGAGTATTGTTAATTCCTACATTGTCTCTGCATTTGCCATGCCGTTTTTACCTTCGTTTCTGACAATTTCTATCTGTTTCTTAATCCCAACGATTGCGATCCATCCACCAGCTTTACCTATTCAACTGGGAACTGGCTGTTTCATTCACCTCATAACTGAAACATCCAATACCACAGATTACCTCAGTGACGACCTCATCACTTCTCAAATTGCAAAGGATTCTGTAGCAGAGGGACAGACTTTTTCTGAAGAGCCCTTCACCTGGACAATCCACAATGTGAATGTTGTCGATTTTGTAATCGAACTGGATGAGCTGGATGATGACACGGTGAACTTCACAGTTCGACAGCGTTACTTCCGATTACATTTCAAGTATCAAAAGGAATGCACTCTCTTTATTCTCCTAACGGAGACATTTAACGGGTCGCTTCAAGCCATTCACAAATCCGGTTACGGAACTTCGGAACGAGCCTTGTTTCTCATCCACGTTTCCAGCTTTGACCCAGGTGAGGACCCAATTGTCCAAGGATTTTCTGAAAATTTGTCGGGTTTAGAGCTGGATTCGGGTGTCTCACCGTTTCATTCTGACCTTGTCTTCTTCGCTTCCACTTTCTCCAGTGAAAGTTTACAAAGCCACGAAAGTGAAATGATGATTTACTGCTACTTTTGTCCAGAAGAGTTAGGGAAATTTCATAAACTCCCAAGAGAGGTTGGGATGCGAAGGCCTTCGTTGTCCAGTGTGAAGCGCCTCACAAAACGGTGGAACGGACAAGGCTACCAAACCAAGATTATCGTCTACTCCCCCGGCGACTGGGAAGAGAAGGATATGAAAAGAATAAATTGCACTCGTCAAGACAGGCTACTTTACTACAGAATAAATCGTTGCCACTACGCCGAAATGCTCGTCTACAATAATCTGGACGATGCCTTGAATATGACTTATTCCGATTTCCGGGACAGTTTTAACAGGCAAGATGACCTCAGTGTTCATTGGCACCTGAACATCAACTCCGACGAATGGGGCGTTGGCAAAGTTGTTACCAACGAATATGCAACTACTCGCGGCTCGTACCAAGTGTTCCAGCAAGTTGGTTATCAATTCATCTATTGCAAGCACAAGTCGCAAGCGTCCACTCTAACTTGGGATATATTTATCCACGTCTTTCAAAAATACACATGGATTTGTTTGGGAGCAACGATCATCCTCTACACCGTCCTCACGCGGAGCATTTTCCGGAGTTTGGATTTGTTTTGGCTGTTTCTCGGAATGTCAACGTGGTTTGAACACTCTAGAGTTTTATTGGCATCATACCTCATCCCGACCTCTTTCCTCCAGGCCGGTTACAGCTCTGCAACATCCACAGATTTCATTCAGATGACGTCACCCCTCTCCGCAACAAAGCTCTTCGACGAGAGGTACAAAATCTATGTTCCTGACGTGGCGGACAGTGTCCTCTACTTGAAGATGTTGCATAAGAAAGCACCCCAGTTTCTGAGAACTCATGTGCGAAATCTGCTCGGAGGTCGAGATTTGGATGAATGCCTGTACGATGTGAAAGGGTTCTCCCTTCCGAGGCCTGCGCACTCGATGGTGATGGAGATGGCGAAGAGGAAGGTGGTCCTTGTCACTGTCGGCCTTCCCAGGTACAACCAACTGATGCAAATCTTCTCAGTCACAGATTGGGCTTTGATTTCTGATGACTATTTGTGTGGAGCGGTGGCCCTGCCAGAGATCAACATTCCAGGCAGAAGGCATGCTACCAGAACTTGGGGGTATTTGGGAGGAAAGGCTGCGGGACTTGTTGGACGCTGGGCGGAGATGGGGTTTGTGAAGAAAATGCAAACCCTTTTGGACACGAAGCTCACCATTGTAAGTCACATTAAGTGGATTGAGGCAGCGAAAGTGAGTAGTGATGACTTGCCGATTGGATATAATTCTCCTGTCGGGATTGCCTGTTTGTGTCTCGTTATCGTCAATGTCTCGCTGTCTATAAAATTCACTGTGGAAGTCATTGGGAGGCACTACTACTGGTTTGAGTAAGCCGATGGCTATATGGTTGCGAGTGGAATGAAACGGTGGAGAAAGTTGGGTGCGACATCCTCTGGAGAAAATTGTAGTAATCTGAAAAGGGAAAAAGTTGAGGAGGAGCCACGTGAATGCTCTGCTTACCAAATTCTATCGCGTATGCTTTCTTTGCGCTTATTTGGCTTGCGAAAAATCATCACGATGATCATTTCTGTTTTGACTTTCACAAACGTAATCAATCCTGGTGAATTAAGTGAATTAGGGAGTTCAGTATATTACTCTAAACAACACAACAATTTAATAATATCCGATCACCCTTTTAACAATTCTTGTGCGTGTATGTGTGGCTATTGCAAAATGTATCCGAGTAAATGTAAAATACAAAACGTATGTTCCACATATCGTTTGTCGTAAATATTTTATGAGAATACAGTGGACAAGCGAATTGTCGATATGCCTTTATGTTTCGTAATAAAGTTTAAAAATCAGTCTAACTCAACCTTGTTATATCCTTATTAAAAAATCATGAATTGTCCTTCGTTTCATGAACATTACATTTCAGACTTGCATGAAGTACGCATACAACGGTAAAACTTCAAGTAAGCGTAGTCCATTCCCTAGTTATTATGAATTTTGAATAGAGATAATTTGTACATGACGTATGGAACTTCAAAAATTTCTTTCAGTCTGATTTTGAGAAATAATGCCCAAAGTTCAGTGTCTGTGTCTTTTTAAATATATATTTTTGCATTGTTTCGATCTTATGGTACACGTACTACGTCCTCATTCATATAAACCTGCCGTCTCCGTCACACCACCACCGTCGGAATCGACGTTGTACTTATCATTCACCAAAAGTACATATTTGTACTGCTCATGTATGGGTTGTGGGTTTTAGATTGAGAGGAGTAAAGCAATTTCGGATCGATGAATGTACTTCCACAATTCCACTTCCACCACGTCTACTCCTTGTCGAACAATGAATAATTGAATAAATAAATTATTACCTGGGCTGGCAAGGGTTTGAATGGAGGACTGACTGCAAACTGACGAGTGACGAGAGTGAGAGAACATGCCTTTTACTCCCAATTTTCTCCGACTCCCAAAGTCCTGTTTTCTCTCCGATGACAAAACATCCACTTTCTCTCTCTCTCTCTCTCTCGCTCTCCATTACATCCTTAGCTTCACTTATCCATGGGAGAAATAGCGAAACGACTAATGTTAGTCAGCATATGTTTTCAACTTTAGTTTTGTTCAAACAAAAGCATTAGTTCATTCCATGTTGTGTTAATTTAACAGGATAAAGCTGTGAAGCAAAGAAACTTCGCTCAAATACCTGAAAATCCTCACATACTCTTTTCAGAATGTTAAGGATGAAATAAAATGTTGGTTCAATTGTAGTACTTATATACGATTTTAAAAGCCTTATTGAATTGATATGCACAATTATAGTGCGAGTATGTGCTTACGATCTAATCTAATCTCATTGTGATGATTGATTTCATTTAATTGAAGCCAATCTGCTTTCTCTTAATCATTTTCTGATGACCGCACCGCGTATACACATTTAGACAATGAGACTTCACGGGAAGCTACAACAATTTCGGTCCGAAATTTGCCCACAAAATGGGAATTCTTAATGGGATTTTCGGAAATGAACTCCTCTCCGGTGAAGGAGGAATGTTTTGCAATATGACAACGGTGATGACGATGATGACGATGATTACATTTGGTAATGTGAAAGCATGCAATCAACATTTCCCAGAAAATACTTTCCTCTCAAAGTTTGAAAGACATCCAATCAAGGTCAAATCTATTAACTTTTCCAAGCTACAATTTAAATGTCAACGATAAAACAACTTCCGATCGTGGAGCAAGGAAGGACGACTGTCGCCAAGTTCACTTCACTCGGAAGACAACAAAATTTCTGGCAAATAATTTTTTGGAGGGAGTTGCGTTAGGATTATATTAGCATAAATCTATAATGCTTTCCTCGAGACTTGTGATTTCACCTAACCACAATCGACTGGCAATATGTTGCAAAAAGCACTTGACAAAAAAATAGGAAAATGAGACAAGAATATGTATATAGTCACGTATAAAGAAACTCGAAGCACTCATCTTTTATTCCGATTCTCATCTGGATCAATGTACTGTTCTGTACATGGCATGTTCCTGTCCAGCTCAAGTCACGCAATAAGTTCGGGAAAAAGCACGGGACATCTATCCTGGCTGAAATCGTGGAATCCTATTTTTGCCTCTTTCGAGCATTCAGCATTGGAATAGACTACCTACAAAATGCACATTCACGATTCATGATCGATGGTGAATGACATAATTCACAACGACAAATACTTCTCTGGAAAGTATATACATACGTAGTAACATATAAAGCGTGCTATCCGATTATTAGTGTACTCGGGCAACTTGCTAACGCCAACAACGCAATATGCATAGACGAAAAACATGGAGGTTCTCAATGATAAAGAAAAAGCATTTCCTCATCATACAAGGAAAAATGCTAAATGTTAAGTACAGTTGTGAGGAATCTGCTTGAATCCCGATGCCCGCTTGTGTGGTACTCAAGAATTGCAATAATTTCAAAGTAATTAATTCGCTAACAAAATTTGGAAATGGGGGGGACAGGAAAGCAAAAGTGGAACTTGGAAGCTGTAGGTTGGAGGCGGAAAACTAGTTAAATTTAAGGTCGGAGTTAGCGGTAACGTTCGTGTTGTTGTTTACAATTTCAAAGGTCTACATTTTTGCGAAAGTATCATTATCTCCTGTCATCAAAACGGTTTGCAGTGGACAAGGGCATATCATTTAATGGTATTTTGTGCATGTGCGTAAAAGGGAAAGCAGAGAAAGATTAACCTTAAGCATATTGGCCAGGTGGCGGGTGTTCAATTTTCCAAGCAAAAGGTTAACAGTAATAACATGTTTTTATCTTCATTATGTTACAAACTTCACGGTTGAGCATTATTTTGGTTGACTATAGGATTTCCAATAACAAACCAACTCTTCAAGTCTATATTCAATACGAGATAGTAGTCGCGTGGGTTGGGCTCGTACACGCTCATTTTAAAAAATGGCCTATATTTTTCAAAACATTTATTATTATAATAATAGCAACCATGTTTTTGTACTTTCCATCAAAAATAGAAATGCCTTTGGTCAATTATTTTCCTCAAATTGGATGCTGGGTCATGTTATGGTTCGCCATTTCCCCAAGGACTAACATTGTCATGAATTTAACCTAGGTTAAAAAGTTGGTATCAACTTTGTATTTTATGCCCAATATATTTTAACGCTGATGCTTATGTGTCTGAACCGGAACCACCATCGTTGTCCTTCGCCCTCATTGTTGACATTAGAGCGTGACTATTATGATTCATTAAGATGTCTACTTAAGCATCCACCCTTTTATATAATCTAATCCAAACACATTTTGAAAGGACCCTTTTTCTCCGTTCACTCCAAATTGAATTTATTCATCACTCTCCGTAAGAGAAAGTCGATCTCCTCCCAATTTCTACATATTCCGAACATGTACATGGCCCCCATAGATAGCAGACAATTCACCTGGGAATCGTCATGAAATGACATGACTCTACTAAATACTTTCACCGCGATACGGTTAGCAGAAAGCCAACAAAAACACTATTTTTTCCTTCTCTTCTCAGTACAAAAGGCATACGTCCGTTTATTTTTACTGTTCGCTATTTGCTCTCAATTCCAATTCATTGCTTTGACCTTTTGGCAAACAGGAGAGAGAAAATGATAATAACAATGTGTTGTGTCATCCGCCTAACAGAGAAAATAAGGTGAGTTGAGAGAAGGTAATGTAGGGAAAAGGAGAGAGAGAAAATACACTCAATTCGGAAGACATACGTACGAAAACGCAAAGCAAGTTTGCATGCAATCCAATCCAACTCTTACCAAAAAAATGTTCCATGTGCTCTCACACAGCACGAAAGTACATATCTTTATCTTGTCCTCCCCAGAATGTGTCTTCCTGTCCGTTTTGCATGTCATTCCTTTAAAAAATGTATAACGTAAATTCTCTCCATTTCACCGAGGTACAATAATGCATTGGTAATTACAAGCTGGATGCTGAAGGCACAACTTTATGAAAAAGTAGTCTCCGTGTGATATCGAGAATTTACGGCATAACCATACAGACGAAGTGGTTTTTGCGGTAATGTACATGTGGTCGCTAAAATGTGCATTGTTTCTTTTCTCTTCTTCTCCATTTTCCCTTGACTTGAGTGAGTTGAGTTGAATGACAAGAAGGAAAATACATTTTTTTGGAGAAAAGTGAAGTACATGGGTTTTTTCCCCTTCGGTTTCGAGAGGAGCTCACGCCTCTCCAGGTCCTCAGTTGTTGCTCTCCATTTCCAGTCCGCTAAGTGAGTACGATGGAAAACGCTTGAAGTAGTTTTTCTTGCTCTTCTCTGGCAAAAAAAAGAAAGCCAGGTGGTTTAGTGGTTTATGATAGTTGTGGATTTTACTTGGAGGGAACGGTTTGCTTCCTTCAGCTTGCCACATTTTGGTTTAGAGTTTGAGAGCATTCAAGTAGCGGCGGGTAAGAAAAGGTTCATGCAAAGAGAAAGTTGTTGTTGAAAGTGAATTTACATTTGTGGTCACACTGCTCCAGTGAAAGATGCTTTTTACTGGAAAACGATTTCCAATCGTCTATGGAAATTGAAACATCAGTTCAGAAAAGATGTATCAGTCTTCATGTCGAAAAGGATTTCGATTCACTCTTGAGATGATTTATGTTTCCGTTTTGTGATAGTTATTGTGTCGTGACTTGCGTGTTTTAAGTTTTCTGAAGAGAGAATTTTTATATCTGATAGGGAAGTTGCTGTTATGAAGGAATTGTTCAGGTGCATATTGGCGTGCATATATCGGAGAGTGTAAGCACGCGTAATGGACACGGACAATAAAAAGTACAATCAATAGCGGAATTGGAGCGAAACATGCAATATATTTGTTGGCAACGAAGTGATAATGGAGAAAGTAAACCGTGACAGTTATCAACTGCCAATAAAATGCATGCTTTCCTAAAAAGTTCATCATGGCATTTTGAGTCGCATTTAATTTGTTCGAAGTGCCGTCTGAACTGAACAATTCTAAGAATATGAATTCAAGAACTTGAGAATCGCAAAGAATGTGTAGTGACAAACCAGATAATAGGCTGTGGTAATAATTGAAATCTTTCGGAAAGTTGTGGCAAGGCAGCAAAAAATACCTATAAAATTTCATTAGTTGCATCCTGAACATTGTCGTGTAAGGTGTCATTCATCATTGCCACCTTTCTTTTGTTTCAAAAAGCTCTTCCTCTTTCCGCAGCTTCGCCCAATTAAAAAAGTGAGCAGGTGCAAACAGACGATGAGCATATACAGCAGCCGGTGAAAGCATTCTTTAGCCGAAGCCCTTTCCCCCACTGGGACTAATAACGTGCTTTGTGTGTTGGTGTTGAATTGTGCGGTGCACCACTGAATACTGTAGACCTCCCTAATTATATCATATTTTATTCAGTTTAGCACCTCATCACCTGCATTCATTCTTATTTTTCATCTAGTGCAATATGTGAACGACTGTTCGCGTGTGTGTAGTGCAAGCAATTGAGTGGTTTGGCTGGAGAAAGTTGTGGAGACAACATGAGGACATTTTCAACTGCACAATGACGATGGTGGATTTCTCAAAACAAAAGAATGCTTTGATTTGTGTCGCAGTACCTGCGAGAGTTGAGAATGCGTAATGAATGAATGCCTTTGTGACCTCGTTCTATTGCGTTCGAATTGTGATCGGGGAAAATATGAAACAAAAACAAAAAACATGGCGAGATCTGTACTAAGTGAAAGTACTTGGATTTCAGAGAAAAGAATAAACTTTTGGGGGAAGTAATCACATGTTTCAATCCGACCGTGTAAGTTTTTTGAGTTATCTCTCAACACATGAATATAACCTACAATCATTACATGTACTCCAATTCCAGAAAAAGTTATTTTTAATTTATTACCTCATTCTGTATTCTACAAATGTGCGACCGTAGTAGTTTTGTCTGTACTAATTGTAAGAACATGTCCAGTATTCCGAAAGTTTCTGAATATTTATGCATGTACATTTTCCCGTCTGACATTAGCCCACTTCGACGTCGTCGATAGGGCGTTAATTATTTATTTTGTTGAATCAATACGCAAATTGTCAAGTGATGTGATGCTCACTTAGGACGGTGAGACAGGACTTGTACATTTATTCGGAATTAATCGCTTTCGGTTCATATACCATTCGAATGACCTTATTACGACGTCGTTTGAGTATGGATGGAGCGAGAAACGTCATTATCATTAGTCATGGTCATATTATCATTACTATTTGATCATCATTACACTTGATTCTCCGCAAACGATGCATGATGTATCTACTTATTGATGTTACCCTTGCTGCAAACTATATAAACTGACTGAAATGGACGGAAATCTACGTCCATTTCCCCCAACGTAATGCTTTGTAAATACCAAATATACCTGCAAAATTACTTCGTGATGAATATGCACACTACTGCCATTCAGTCCAAAAATGAAGGCCACGCCACCTCCGATAATTAAAAGAGGCATGCTTATCTCTGTGCATTCAGTATAGCAAGTGTACTTTGATGTAGCAATCTATAACGTAAGAATTACTATTTATACTAACCACCATGCATCATATTACATGGCAAGAAAAGTTACGCCAATGAGTCGACTTTGTTTTTACTACAAAACCGTGTTTAATACTGCCTAATAACGCATACATCTTCTTTAGAATAGTGTGCATGAAATTATTCTACGAAATTGTCCAGCTGTCCATGTCCATCTTATTTTTCCTAACTGTACGCTCAATTCAAATGTAGACTATGTTATTTATTTATCGCCTAGTCGTTTGCTCCAGCAGTTCAGGATAGCCTGTCCATTCGATATATTATGGACAATATGAAGGAGGAGGTTAATGTGACAATGTCATGAAAGCTGAAATTCCGGAACGTGAATACACAGTGACGACGTGGACCAACGCTGTCGCCACATAGCCGTTACATGTGTTACGTATTTTATCGTAAATTTATTTGCACAATTGCCTTTTACCCTCAAGTGCATTTTATATATGAACACTACGTTCTGCACTTGTACTATATTGTCATATAAATATGTGGACAAAACGAGTTGTGTATACTTCCTCCACCAATACCGCGACCAAGGATTTCCCGCTGGATAAGTGCTTCTTTACTTGAAAAGCAAGCAAGGAAGTTAGCGCTGATGCTCAATTTGTCAAGCACAAAAAGGGACAAAGGACAAAGTGAAGTAAAGGAACAAAAAAACTGAAGTACAGAGATAGCTTCCACAAATGTTCCTATCCCAAAGTCACATTCACTTTCACCTGACGTTTGCTTCTCAATAGAAATAAATAATATTATTGGATGGATGCCGGAGCAGAAAATAAAAGGGCTTCCACCAGTCCTAAGTTTTGCTAACAAGAGTGATCTGAAAATACGCAAGTGGGGAGGGAGTGTTCTCCAGTGAAATGGCAATGGAATACAAGAGACGTAAAATGACATTTGATAAAATAAGCAACTTTGCATTTGTCTTTGACAGAAGCACTTTCTCTACGTCTCTGGAAGTACACGTATCATTTGTGTAGGAGGAAAATGTGGAGGCTGGGAAAAGATCAAACTATTGAGATTCAGATTATTGAATTGTATAAGTCACTGCTAAAGACTTTTGCTCTTATTGTATTTTCTTATTTCATTTCTTCCTCTCTTCTAAAAAATATTTTCTCAAAGAAGTCCATGTACAGATGTGTACAGCACGTGTGTTTAGGATCGTACTCGTGTAACCTGTATAGTCATATGTGTATAATTTTGTTCGATTGGAGTGGTTATATACAGATTACACAGACGAATTTTTGATAGTGCACGCAACACCGGAGATTCCCTTGTGACCATGTCCATAAATCAATTCTCTTGTCCCTTGTATTTGCAAATGAAGAATTTGATACAATCGTTCTAGATTGATACTAGCATAATATATCTGAAATCTGGAAGTGAAAGGAGAATTACAGTGGTGAGCGCGTGTATAGCAAACCATACAATGCCTTCCATACCATCCAGATTCAATTTCATATCAAACGAGGTGAGTCACTCCGACCTCGAGCCACCAAAGGCAACAAAGGGAATATGAAATTTGACATGCTTGTTCAAAGCCATTTTGATGTACGGATATGGTCTCTGCTCAAACTTTCTCTGATTTTTCTATGGGATGGCTGAAGCCTTCCCTGCCTATAATTTTCGCTGTAATTAACAGTGGAGAATTAAGTCAGTAATGCTGCTGATGAAATAATGGAATTATTGTTCTTCCTCCTTTCACTTTGTATTTCCATTCCCGCTGGATAAAAGATAAAGCCATACATATATGTCATCTTCCAGTTGAGATGAACTCCCATGCAACGGTATCATCATCTCTATACTATTCTCCTGGATGCGCTTTTCTATATCCTCGTGCGAAATCATTTTTTGTTTTCTCCTTTCCCCACTGTTTTCCACATCCCACGTGCTCATCCCATAGTCTTTTGAACTATTGACCTATATTCTCTTTCTATTATTTAAACCTCTGAAAGTTTAAAAAGAGAGCATTTCCACATTTTGTTATTCCGGCCGTGAGAATGCCCAGGGAATCTCATGAATTGAGGATGTGATGCAGAATGCATAAAAACAGGAATGTACTTTCTCTCAGTTTATCTTGAAAACGAGTGCATTTCCAATTGAAATCGAACATGATTTCTTCCATGTCGCAATATTTTACCTTCCAAAACAGGGCATGAAATTTTAAAATGTCTCATTTTCACTTGATGCGTGGAGGTGAGTGTGGGCAGGTGATTGTTGTTCAACTTTTACCTTCTCATTTCCCCTTTGTCTCGAACACCTTTCTCCTTCCCGTTGCGCTACTTCTGCATGCTGATGCTGACAAGCGAGAAGTTTCTTTTGTAGTATATATCATTTCATTGTCTAAGTGTCTAACGGAGCTGAAAACGTGAAAAGGTCAAACTGACAATGATATGGTGTATGCATTTTGGTAAGGTACTGATTGGCAAATGTCTACCCACTACATTTTTTGTCGATATGAACAATAATTATGGTGACGTTTGAAACGCTGAGTATGTGTAGACACACACTGACTTACGCAACGCGTGTATTTTACAACTTACTAAATCATGTGGATATAAAAAATGTTTCCTCCATTAATATTTCCAGTCAGGCGTATTTTTGTCCATAGCCATTTGCTGTGTAATACTAAATACGTATGTCGAGGGTTTGCTTTCTTTACGACGACTAACCGCAGACATATAGTAATCATAATCATGATGGAATAGTTAGACACTTACGTATTTTCTTTATTGCTTTGAGTTTGAGTGTGGAGAATGCTGGCAAAGGAGCAGGCTGAGAAGAGGATATTAAGGATAAGCTGTGTTGTCTTTCTCCCTTCTCCGTCTATCTCTCTGTCCAAAATTCTGACATTTACCTTGTTTACTTAAGGACTTACATTCTCATGGAGCAATAATAAGCATTTCTTTGCAGGCTTATAAGCATAAAGCGAACGGGAATGTCGACATGGTCAATTATTCATCAGTAACTAACTGAGAGAAAATGTGTATGCTTTTCCAGCAGGGAATCCACATAACATAAAAATGCCGGCTAGAATTCCCTTCCACTACCTTTCCAAGCTCCTGGCTCTCCGATACAAAATATGACTTGTAGATTGGTGTGGAAGATAGTGATTATATCGTTTCATGCATGCTGTATGCTTCCAACTTAGAGAGAGAGGAAAATGCTTTATGTCAGGTCAGAATGTATGGAATTCCAACCTAAATTATCAGCAGAGAAAGAGCCACACACTCACACTCGTGTTGTCGTATTTAGTTTCACATTTCTCTGGAAGAGAGTAGAATATATATAAAACCTCCTCCCACCGCGTATACCTTTTTGCATTGCTTCGCTTTCTCCAGCCAAACTGCTGGAGTGGAGAGACAACGGCGAAAAGGCGCATACCGTTTCTTTCCATCACCGGAAATCAACCTGGCAATGCAAAGTAAAATATTATATTGACACAAGAAAAGTTTTGTTTTGTTCAGCTATCTCCTCTGCGTTTTCTCTCTTCCTGCTGATTACTTCCAGAGACGCTTTTGACGCTAACAAGATATCCAGCTGGGGTTGCGAGCGACTGTTTTTGCTGGAGAATTCCCGAGACAGTTTAGATCCCCACTCGCCCATTGCGTTTGCCAAATGTCAAACTGTGCCAACAGGGAAACCAGTCATTTATTAAAGGAGGTATTCAACAACCAAGATATATATTATTTAGTTATCGCAAAATTTCATCAGAAAATTCTCTTAAAATTATATTCAGAGTCGATTAGGTAAATTAGTGCTTGTTCGTGGTAACAAGCATTGGGGAAAATGTTTTTACATGCACCATGCACGAGACCTTGCATGCTCACTGTATTCTGACGTGAGCATGTGCTATTTTTATGTGAACACATAATTACCTCGAATTTTTTACTTCATTTCACTATACCTTCCATGATGGCTGTTAAATGACAGCCGTATATATTAATCCACAAATTACTACTCTACAGTTGGTGATCACGTAATACTATCGTAATACTATAGTTCTAGTTATGATGTAAAACATGACATTTCCGTTGTACGCGTTATTAGTGCCGGTGCAATTTACTCATTTGGGGTAACAGCTAAAAGCTACATACGTTTCCAGGAAAAACAGCTCTCTGGATTTTGTGTGCGATATCAAGTTTCTTGCCAGGGCGCATCCATTGATGGGATTTCATACATGAATTGTTTATCTTCTTTCACGGATCTTTGATTGATCATTTGAACGAAACGGAGGACAAACGTGTGTTATGATTAAAGAGTATACTGATTAAGGCGTAAATGTTCAAGAGGCCATGTCCACGGTGTTATGTAGCGGCATGTGGGTTTCACGTGTTAAACCTTAAACCATGAGGTTCGGTAAGAGAAAAGTGTTGATGGAATTAGAATTTTGATGTGACATTCTTGACCATGACCCAAATGTCAACTTCGGAGGAAATAGAATAGAAACCGGAGGATAAGGGAAGGTCAAAGTCTTGAAATTCTAAGACTTGTGTCTATTACTCACGCGAACTTCCGAATCACTGTGAACGTCATGTGAGTCAAATAATCACAAGGATGAGCGTTTAGTCATCCTAGCGTTGTGATATAATGCGTATGCGTCATGTGGCCATGTTGTACTCATCGTCATGAAAGACGATTAGCAAATTTTACTTGCGACAAAAGTGTTCTAGATTCTACTTAAAAGCGCAGTTATATGCATTGAGCATAGTTTGCAGCACATGTAAAATTGCAAACCATGAAAAAGTATTAAAAACTGGCATATGAAATCTCAAAGTGTTTATTTGTTCACGCGTCATGATCGCGATAAAAAAGAATGATGTAAACAAAAGTGGAAAAAGGCGTGTGAGACAAAGCGGTTCGTTGATTGAGAAAGACAAGACGCTAATCCTAGTAAAACTACGTCGGGCTCAACTTGGACTTTGAAAACGTAATGAATAGAAATCATTCTTTCAGGTTTTACACAGTATTTGTTGAGTACATTTGTGTATCAGGGCAGGGAACGGTACGTCTTTTTGTGCATCGGGTGCATCCTAATTGCTCCTTAACTTTTTTTTGGATGTTTTGTAATATATATCACGATTATCGTACAATCAATTGCCTCATAACTTTTAATTCTATTTGTACATGTTTAGTACTAATCGCATTTATTATTTCCAAATATTTTAGATGACGCTGAAACATCAACTTTTTAAACATCGAGAAGGATTTTAGGAAATACGAAGGAGCTCTTACGACAAGCAATTAGTGAAAGAAAGAATATTTAGAAATTATTAACGGAGAATTTTGGAACTATGGTCAGGGAAAGCTGAATTTTAGCTTGTTTTCTGATGTGGGCAGTGTCAAGATCAAGTAGTTCTGGAAATGATGATTTTGATCCTGATCCTTCTTTCGCTGGACTTTGTGCTGCCTGAAGGTACGTGCCAAAATGCAATCTGTGACAAATATAAGTTGCGTCGTATGCAATTGTGTCAAATTAAGCACATCATATATAGTTTACTAATGCGTCCTGTGTCCACCCAAGCGAGTTTTACAAGAAATTTTGTTAAATTAAAATCGGTTTCAGGGAACGTTCTGCAACCTCGTGAATCAGAAGTTTCCACGCTAAAGTCTCTGCGAACGAGCACCCCGCAGTCAGCGCCTGGCTCACCGCAAGCCCTCGCAGACTACTATCCTTTCAACGTGACAATCAGTCACCTTTCACCTCGTTCCATCGAGATCAGTTGGAGCTGTAAAGATAATACTTTAAATGATAGATATGAAGTTACTATTAAACCCGTTCTCGCAAGGTATGCAAAGCTACAAGTCAGCATCAAGTATGTTATTTACTAATCACATTCACTTGGCTTAAATATTTGATATATAAATATACTCACTTAACAAATTCATACAATGATTTCCCTACCTCACATTCTACGAGCAAACGTGAATAATAAAAACAACTTTCTCTTTTGTGTTTTCTCTTGGCCATTTTCAGTTACAAAGTGGTGGAGACAGTTCCTAACAACATGTGTTTTCTCCTTATGGATAAGCTAGAGCCCGACACGACATACCAAGTTGCAGTCTCCTCCATCGCTGGTCGCAATCGTAAACGGAGTGGTTATGTTATTTTCAGGACTTTTAGTAAGGACCACATACTTTCTCCAATCCAAAAAATCTCGCTTTCTCTCTAGCAAGATACTTTAATTTTCCTGCATATTATAAATTCTGTACTCTATACAATTTTCTTCTTTCTTTCTCTTTCTCCCTTTCTCTTTGCATGACTTGTTGCATGATCGCTTCTCCCTACCCGTATCCGTATATTTGCATGATCGCTGCTACAAAAAATCTATTGCATGCCAAATTGACAACCTTCAAAAAATGTGTACTCCGCAATTTTCTGGAAATTGAAAATAAATGATGGAATAAATACACTAGTGGAGGATGATTATACGGAATTTACAGAGGATGACGGAGACCAATCAATTTATGAGGGAAGCATTACCGACTCTTCTGACGCCGACCCTTCATCTTCCCCGTCTGAGAATGCCAAAGGTAGACTTCGCCTTCCTCGAGTGCGCCTTGTGGAGATCAGTCTCGTGGGGATGGCGTTAGTTCTTTGGGGAGGGGCGATTGTGTTATTTTTTCATCGGTGGGGAAAGATTAGGATGCTCCTTCCGTATCAACCTGATTACAAAGAGATGAAAAATAACGCGTCATGTACAACGTGCTCCATGACTCCACATCATCAGGTGGGTTCTCCCCTCTGTAAAGTTTATGACGATTTTGATTTGCTTTCACTAGACTCTAGAATGACTATTTAAAAATGATGTCCTCTTGTCAAGAAAAATACGGGTTTGCAGTGTGAAATATGTATTTTTATATGTTTTAGTCTGTTTAGAATTCGTAACAATTTTCCCCATTGTGCATATATGTGTGTGCATCCTTTTCTGGTTGTGCGTTGTGCATGAATGAATATAATTCATCTTTGTACCAAGCCACGAGTGAGTAAATTATAGATTTTAGCCGAGTTATTCATAAAACTGGAAATAAAATGATATTTTATTGCAGTAAGTATATAGCCATATTTCTTTTCCACTAAAATGTCCTCCCTGCTAACCTCCTTTCGACTTTTTATCCGACAGTAATAATAATACATATTACATAGAACCTTCGCGTTTGTTCCAATTAATTTTCGAGGCTTAGCTTATGAAATTTTTTCTCGTAAAAAATTTAATGAATTGTATTTAATATGACAGGGTATCACTCCCAGTTTACGATGACGAGTCTCACGATGATATTCTCCGTCGAGAACAATGTACATATAGATATTTGCACTTGTAGTGTATTATTATTGCCAAGCCTTTTGCAGATAATTGATGCATGATACGTACATATACATATTGATATGATACATTGAATGCTAAAGCTGGAATGCAAGGCGCAAATACAGCTCCACGTAAACTGTGGAGAAAGGCATGGACAAACTCCAGATATAAATAATGCAAATCATGTCAGCTATTCCATTGCACACAAACCTTACATTTATAACATAAGTCATAAAAATAACAATATGGGACGATAGTGCATAATTATTGATAATCCACTTTTATAAATATTTCACGGCATTTTGATAACCTTTTATTGATTACTTTTTTGGCAGTGTCAAAAAATTCATCATATACAAAATGCGCCGACGGAATGCTGTCAAGCACAAGGGTTGACAGGGACATGTCATCAACCACACACACCACACCTTCCTCATCAACCTCTCTCGGAGCCGGGACCAAGCTTTCTAGGGAATCAAAATGTGGTCACCGTTACTGAGGCTGGATGCAGTCCAATTCATCAGCACATACCATCTTTCCATGAGGTAATGAAATATTCCGAAAATGTACGGCTGTCAATAAAGTATTCTATGTTTTTTCGTAATTAATAATTGACACATGATTCGAGGATTGATGTATTAAAACTATTTTAACTATGCATTATTTTATCAGGGTGACATTTCGTTAGACATGTCTCTTCAGCGTCAACATCTACAACGTATTCACAGAAAGGCAAGAAGTGCAGAGCAACTCAAACAGTATGTTTGTCCGTGGGAAGAACCGACACAATTGCAATGTACTGAATTTTGAGGAGCGTCGCAAGTGCCATAATATAATGCCGTAATGTTCCGCACCACCCAAATGTGCAAAAAGTGAAAGTATGCACAACCATGATGAACAAAGAGAAATTGCTTTGACTCGTGTAACGGATGAAAGTTAACATCATAACATCATCATAATGATAACAATTACATCAATATTTTATCTTATGAAAGCTAGTCAGCAATATGTTGATAGGAAAAGTTGTAAAAAGTCACGCATTCCTGTCTTGCGAACAGTCTTTGTCTTGTTGACTAGATTTTTGAAAATTGCATACTACGTTTGTGTAGTGTGTGGGATTATGATTATTGAATGATATTACTTACTGCAATTTCGAATAAGCATTTACATGTAAATTTTATGATATGCATTGTACAGAATTCCATTACATAACAATTAACATATTTGGACTTTTAAACGGACATTTACGACATGATAACCAAAACGGGAAAGCTGTAACTGCAACTATCTCTGAGAATTCAACTAAGACAGTATTAAATGCGTTGTTGTAAACACTTTCTTCTGCAACTGCATCAATTCATGCAAAAAAATATAATACTTTATTCATTATTATCGAGTACGAAAAATGCGAAATTGACCTGAAGTTTATAATCGGAACCCTTCTTATAATAATATTGCTCTACTAAAGCATGTTTTACAAAAATCGACAAAATATCACTAAATGAGACATCATAGCAAACATAAACAGCATTGGCAAATACAGAATTTGTGAGGATTTGCCAAAACAGCAATTAATCTGAACCCAACTTACAATAATATTGCTCTTTACTAAAGCACGTTTTACAAGAAAAATCGACAAAATATCACTAAATGAGAGCATAATACATAATAGCAGAGATACATAATAGCATCAGGTTATTTTTTATTCTCGGGTTGCTTACCCAAGGCAGGAATCACGTCTATTCCAAAGTGCTCCAAGTGAAAATCTCGATGCTGTTGAAGCGCCTGCGTCGTGAAATTCTGTGGACATAAATTGCGATGGGTAATAAGCTTAAATCAGGTACATGGAGGACATAATTATGATGCGTCCTCCCGTGGATTAGTACTTGTGATTGTGATAATGTTGTGAGTATTCTTACCGCTACGAATTCAACAGCCCTTTGTTCGTTCAACAGATTTTTCGCAGCCTTCTTCCCAAATTTCTCTTCCCATACCTTCAATTCCTTTTTGTATGGTTCCAATCTACATAAATCAAGTTCCTGTATAGCATAAGAAGGATTTTGGAATATGTGACAATACATTAGGATATAAACCGTGCACAAACCCCTGTTTCCATTCGTCCAGTGCTGTTGTGAAGGTTTCAACACGACGTTGTGCAATTAAGAATTCATCCTTTGCCTTGTGAAATTCCACCTTTGCAAGATTGACTTTTTCCAGTTCGGCCTCTAAAACAATCTTGGATTCGTTGGCTACGAAATCTGTTTCCTTTTCCACCTCTTTAATGTCAGACTTGTACTTTTCCCTTTCCCGTTCTAGCTTTCGAATTTCGTCTTGGATCTCATTTTCTTCTTTGCTTTGTTGTGTTAAAGCTAGTGAAATGCCTTTGTTCATTTCCACAATTGCTGTCTCGGATTGTTGTAGAATATCAGAGCAGTCCTGAAAAAAACAACTCGTACATTTTCGACTCGAAATGTAATAAAGTTCACTTTATGTAGTTCTTTAACATTATTACATACTTTGAGCCATCCTTTCATCTTTTGAACCGAGAAAGGGTTTCGTGGAAGAACCAGATCAGGACGACCAATGCCACCAACTATCTCATTGAACTGCTCAATGACCGAAAACGATTTGCATGCGTCCAAGAACTAATGAAAGAAACGCAGTTATCAAATCAAGGTTAATATAAGTTTCAGTTGAAATCTATCGATAGCGTGTTTGATGGAGGTACCTTTTTCTCGGCATTTGCTAAGATTTGTGATCGTTTCTCGATCTCCATTTTAAGCCTTAAATTTATAGCTTGGATAGACTCCAGTTGCTTTTTCAAATTTGACGTCTCTGCCAACATCTTCATAGCGTCCTGCTGGCTAAAAGTTTGAGACCTGACTAGCTGAGCCAGCCTGTTCTGCTCTTTTGACTTGGCCTTCATCTCGTACTCTTAATGAGCACAAGATTTAAATCAAAATGGTTTAATTTTTATGCTTACATAAACGGCTTCCTTCAAACATATTTGTCTGTAGTTATTCTCATACCAATTCGTTCCATTTCAATGGTTATGCGATTGAAGTCATTGTATTGTTCATACAAATTATTAGCCTGTTGTACCTTCTTGTCCAAGGTTGCCAAAAACTGAAGTTCTGTGTCCAACCTTTCCTCCATTTCCTGAAAGGGAAATATAATTTATTTCACCATTAAAATTCTTGTGATGTTTGAAGGTTTGAAACCCATTGTTTCCAGCTACAAGTTCGGTACCTTTCCGGGGTCAACTTCATTGATTAGTTGATTTAATTCCTCTTGCTTTTCGTCCCTTTCTCTCTCTAATTCCTCCTTGGTTTTTGTAACATCCACTGTATGCATATCGCCTACCAACAACAGTTACTGTTTTAAAATGTATTCGAAAAGGTGTATTAGCTTTGTTTTAAATACGAAACTGTAAATATTGTTCCAGCTTACACACTCGTTCGCGAAAATCATCTAATTCCCGATCTGGAATAGAAATAGGAAAGGATTGTTACATTTTCGCAAAATACAACGTGAAGTATAATTTTTAACCGGAACGTACCAACCACTTCGTCAGTCATATTTCCCCTTAAGAAGTGAGAGAAGAGAGTTAGGTAACTCTGATAAGCAACTTCAGTAAATCCATTAGTAGACAGTTGGAAAACAGTACTCCGCTCCACGGGGGGTGTCAACAAGCTATCAGCTCGACAACAGAGCCAAGCAAGAAAAGTTAGACAAGTTGGCCATGCATGTTGCGAATTTGACGTCTTAATATACGACTTGGTTAGAGTTGCAGGATATTTTAATAATTTCGCAACTTCAAGGATTTTGTCACAGTCGTCCTCTTTTTTCCCAAAATAATCGCCGCCCACGAAATGTGACAAGACAAACTGAACACCATAAATAATAAATATTAATATATTTAACAATTAGCAGGTCACATTTAAAATGAACGAAGTACGGATTCCAACCTTAGTTATGACAATGAAGTTTGCTCCAGTTATTTGCACAGGAATCATAAGATCTTTGAATTGCTTCGGTTTAGCATGGCACCCGTGAACATCTAAAAATTCGTACACCAACTCCGCCATTTCGCGTATCGTCTTCTTATCTTTGGCGATTGTTATGAGTTTTTGTTGGTCTCCCCTGTCGTTACTGATACCTCGCCGAGATGTACTCATCGATGGCGACTTGCTTCGGCTAATGAACACAAAATTACACTAGGTCAGTTAAATTTCATTTAGTAAGCTTTTGATATATTGCATTACCAACTTCACCTTCTTGCTGGAGTAAATGGGGTTGTCATCCCCAAAAGCGAGTCATAAGACTTTGACTTCCTCCGGGTGGAATTCAGAGTTAAGTTGGATAAATGCATATCTTTTCTGTAAACAAGTGGGAGAACATATCATTATTAATTTTAAGGTCCCAGCTAACACTAAACGAATAAGTAAATTCATGCACCATAAGATCAATTTGAAACGATTTTAAACCTTAAATTGAATGGAGGCGGAGGAGGTTGAATCGGTTTACTTGTACCGGTAACGGCCCCACGTCCACGACCCGCACCTCCACTACTGATAGGTCTGGCCTGTCGACCAGCGCTATAACTGGAAGCGCCCCTTGCCATATTCCTAGCACTGGAAGGACCGCTCATCATATTCCTAGTACTGGAAGGACCGTTCATCATATTCCTAGCACTGGAAGGACCGCTCATCATATTCCTGGAACTTCCAGGTCGCTGCCCCGTACTGGGCGTTGGAATATTTGAACTGGTTCTTGCGGTTGGCTTAAACAGAGCCCTAGAAGTATTGTTTCCCATACTCCCACTGAGTCTGCCCACATTTTGTGGATTAAACTCTGAAATCCCTCGGAACACCTCTTCGGGGCGGATGCTGTGGAGTTCCCTTTGAACATCCGGCTGGATGAATGAACGTCGCTACAAATGAAAAATTCAATTTTAGTCAACTAGCTGAGTGGTAATTTCTTAACAATTGGACAATTACAAAACCACGCAAACTTCACGCTTACAACTTATGGCTTACTTTGTTCATTCTTGCTGAGGTGCTGTGCACTCTACTTACAACTTATAATCTTTTCAGCAATCCAATTGAATTGAACAATACGATAATAATTTAATTTAATTTCAATCATACAAAAAATAGAATCACTAAACTCAGAATTGAATACTTGAGGTGAGAGCAGAGGTCTCAGCAAAGTAGAACCTCCTATGTTTTGTCTACCCACAACAATGACAACAACCATCATCTCCAACCGCTGTTCTGCGAGTGCTGCACCCGCCAAAGTGTCTTGAGGAACGGGATTGGACTGTTACCACCTGCCTTCCATACACAAAAGTGTATATCAACACGATCATGTTTGGGCAAAAGGAAATAGATACCTAAACAGCATACAAATGCACACAAGTGTATCTACCTTCAAATTATACTTACACATTTTTGTGCCCGTGTATTTATATACCGAGAGCTCTGCTGCTCGTTGTTTATGTATTTTATGTACGTCTTCTCTCCGCTCGTCAAGTTTTATTGTGAATTTTAGTCAACTTTTTCTGACTGGAAATTTGAAACATCTGCTGAGTTCGTGGTTTGGCGTCACTGGTAAATTTGACAGGTAACATGAAAAGCACGTGGCGAAATGTTTTTTGTACTTAATTCAAGTAATTAGTTAGTGGGCGCTTTGCGTATGAGAAGTTCTATGTGAATTATTGAGGGATTTGTAATATATTATGCTTCAGGTGCAGACGAGGTTCCTCATTCAGTAGCATTCACATGGACAGAGCACACTGGAGAAGCCCTTCCTTTGGTGGTAGATCACCTCATCCAAGGAATCCAAGGTTTCGGGGAAGAGGAGACTTTGGAGGAAACCCGAGACATTTCTCACCACATTGGCAGCAGAGAAGTCCGTCACCGTACAGGTTTCAGGGGCATGGCTCAAGTCCGTATGGTTCTCAAATGCAGCCTAGAAGTCCTTATGAGCCCCAGACTTTTGCTACCTCCACTCCAGTTCATCGCACTGGAAGACCTTTCTTTAGGGGTGGAGGTCGCTTTAACAAGAGACCATCGTTTGGTTCACCTTTAGTAAGAAAAGCTTCAAACTTAGATTCTTCATTCATACATAAAATATAACGTTTGGGATGAAATAGTAAATTCTTTTTGGTTTTTCGAAATCCTAAGGATAAAACATCGGACGATGTTGAGACCTGGATTAGCCCAGAAATGTGGAGCGATCCATGGAGGTACCTTATTCCCACTCCAACTACACATTCGAATCGTCCCGATTCGAGCGATGTACCATCTAGTTATGCAAACCTAGGTTGTGAAAGTGAAATGGAAACGGGGACTAAGTTTGCTGAGTCAGATTTTAACTTGACGGATAGTATAGAAGCTGTAAAGGAGGATAATCCCACAAATTCTGAAAATAGTGCTAAACCCGAAACGAATTCAGATTCAGACCTGGAATCAACGTCCCCAGTTAAACCTGAAGATGATAAGAACGACAATAACGAAAGCAGCGAACAAGCCCCAACTTGAAATCATTGCCTTCAATTTTTATGTATAATAAACGAAACAAAGCCAAGTTTCGACAAATACACCGTATGCTCTTGAACTCATAAGAAAAGTGGATACAGAATATACAGATTAGTTAATCGTGAGTATTAGATTAGATCTCACATTTATTTTTATACTCATATTTCTAACAACCTCCGGTCAATTCGTCGATACTGAGAATAAACATAGCTTGTAACAGAATATTTTTCATGGTTCAAATTTCAAAAGCAGACTTTCTTTGGGTTAACGGGGTTAACGTCCATAAATTAAAAAAATATATAAAAACTACAGGCTATTATCACAGATTTTCAGTCTTGCTATAATTTGATTTGTACATTAAAACGAGAATGAGATTCCTGAACCCAGTCAGCACTTTCCAGCAGTACCTTATCTCTGGGCAAGTATTTCCTATTTTCTTATCTTACTTACTACCTTGTAGTAAAGAATTTTTATTCCTACGTCCGTCAAATGGGAAATTCATTGTGGAACCTCGATCCTCCATGAACCCCGTTTCTTCAGTGTAAAATGAAACACGTGTCCCACATAACGTCAACGTCATGTAGCGCTTGCCGTCACTCTGAAATCAGAAAATGAAATAAGATTGTAAATCACAGAAGTTGCATTTTCACAAGTTCAAGTTTAATCTTCCAATTTCAATACTTCATATAGGCTCTTCGGTAGTCTTATCTTGTGATAACATTCAAAACATAAATCAAACTACATTCACAAATGTTGAGTTTTATCCTTCTGCTCGGTACGGTATTGTTTTCAACTTCAATAATGAAAAAGGAAAATGGTGACATAAAAATCCAATGCTGCCTGAGATTTCAGCAATTAAACACGCTACACAAAACCTCAGCCCGTCACGTCACAAGTCATAAACCCGGTGATCATGTTGCACATGCGCACTATTAAGTGGACTTGCACAACACAGCCCAAAGCTCGGTTCATTCAGTTTGTAGTGCAAATCGCCGACTACACTTACACAATTCAACCAATGTTATTACATAACATCCGATATGTTTCAAGTTGCAACGAATTATTCTACATAACTCCACGTCTAATCTTTGTGCTATGAATGTGATCTGAATCTTAACCATTACAGTAATTGCTAATAGTTAAAATGTGCATAAAGGTGGGATGGCGCATAATTGCCAAACTGCATGTCAAACATATCATCTTGGGAGATTTGTAGTACAAATTTTGTACGTTCGGATTATTATAAAACATGTATTTTTGTATAAAGAGGATGCGTTATGACGCCCTTTGAAGTTACAATGTTGCAATCCCTGTTGATGTAAGTAATTTCCTACTACATTATGATTAAAATCACATTACAATCACAATCGCGGAAGGTAATTTTGATTTCCATGCTGTTATATGCATCCGCCTACGATGAAAACTAGCTGCACAGACAAAAGGTTGATGCTTATTGGCTGACAACAGACAAAAGTAACTCTATTCTCATTAAAACCAACATTTTTCACCAATACCTGCTTGAAAACTATGTTTTAGGTTTAAACTAAATCTAAAATCTACTGCTGTTAGATATCTGCTGCCAAAATCTCGGCATTTCGAATAATGCTTCTTACGTCAATCTCGATCCTTTGTTCCTACCACAAAAGAAATAAAATGCAGCTTATGCAGCACACATCACACGTTATCTACATACAATATAAGTGTTGCTAGATTCAAGAACTCAACCGAGAAAGTGATTACAACTTGTCATTCAAAGCTAGCGACGAAATTCGACATAAAGAGATAACGAAATGCTTCTGAAATGGTTATATAAAAATTTGAAGATATATGTAGTTTAATGAGCAACTTCCTGATTTCGATCGAAGTCATGAATGGTCATGCTGCAAGCATGATACAATCAGAACTACGTCATGCGTCAACATGGAATCAGTTTACACTAATCATTTCCATGCATTCCCTCCAGCTCCAGCAATTCTAATCCTTCCGAACACTTAATGCGACATGCACTCACTCTGTGGAGTGTAATGTTTTATATGCATTTCATGAGATGCGGAAGGTATGCGTTTCAAAACATGTATATGACATCTTAACTTAACAATGATCTTACAATCTACTAAATGTTGAAATATGTGGTACATTAAGGTGCTTGGATTGTGATAGCCAGAGACGTTTAAGTTAAATAGAGCATCTTGCCTTGTGCCTGAGAAGAAACGGATCCATCTTCTTCTTCGTCGTGATATCACGACTCACACCATGCTGACACGACACGGACCAATTCGTACAAAGCAACATGATATGCCCACATTCACATTATTTACCGAAGTAGCCCAATGCTCAGTTGCGAACGCTGAATTTTCAAAGGCATAATCTGGAAAAAAATTCGTTTCTCAAGTGTACAATTTAATTTTTTATAACATAATTATATATAACGTACCGAGAGAAGAGAGGAGAAAAACTCAACATATGTGTATATATGTATGTATAATATGTACTGAAGAAGTTTTAGAGAATAGCATACGTAGCATAAATCTGAAAACTCATGGGTTTCAATCATTTTCATTCGTGTTTTATATATAGACTTTTCATGTATCCTACATGGCGATGATGATGAAAACATATTACATCTCCAAAATATGAAGATATTTACGCATTTACCGGATAGAAAAAATCATACTTGCTTTTGAAAATAATGCAATTAGTTTTACTAAAACTCCATTTTCATTATTACGGTATGAATTCATTGGCGTCGTTGGTTGGAGGATTGGAAGAGCCAGATCCAGGCTTGACGCCAGGCAGAAGGCCTTGTACAGCTTCAGGTTTGCTCTCCCTATTCCGACGACGTTGCTTCTTAGACCACAGCTCGTGGCAATCTTGCCACTTTGGCAAGTCTGGAGGAGGCATTTTTTCAGGATTCACTCCTTTCAACCATTTGCTGTTCAGCGCATCCTCTGCTGATATTCTCTTGTCTGGGTCCAACTCCAGCATTTTGTCCAACCTTCACAAATAACAAAGCGAAATCTTTTATGCTTCTTTATGAAAAAGCATAACTTTTACTCTCTCCAGCCATTACATATTGGCCACCTTCATTTCGCTACGTTTTCTTTTCGCCTTTTCAAATCTTTTTCATTCTTTACATGAAATCTGACAATATGCACATAAAGCCATAAAAATAGCAAGCAAAACATTTTAGAAAAACTTACAAATCTAACGCAGATCCGGGCATGAAGTTGAGAAACTCATCGCGCAAACATCGCTTATATATCCGCTTGAAACGTATTGTTGGCCATAGTGGCAAATGAATCACATTTGGCCACACAGCAGGAGCTGGAGTTCCACAAAGCTTCGATATCACTTCCAACTGCGCAATCTCCACATTAGCTTGGAACATTGGTCGCTTCAGGAACAACTCCCCGAGGATGCAGCCACAGCTCCAAACATCAATTGCAGGACCATACCGCTCCTCACCGAGAAGTAATTCGGGGGGTCGGTACCACAACGTGATTACCTTATTCGTGTACGGACGACCTTTGTCTTTTGCGTTGTAAAGTCGAGCTAATCCAAAATCGGCTAATTTGATTTGTCCCCTACAAATTAGTTTCATACATATCTAATTACTGTTGTCGACATAAATCGTAGTTATCCAGAGTTATGTAGTCGTTCAGAATACGAATACGGAAAATATTTCATTAACTTTTTCATTCCAATTTACGTCATCATTTAAAAAACAATCAAGTTAGAAAGTACAGTTAGTACAGTAGTATACTGTTGACATACTTGTTATTCATCAGAATGTTGCTGCATTTAATATCACGGTGAAGGAAGTTCTTCCGGTGGCAATAACTCAAGCCGTCAAGCAGTTGCCTCATAATACTTGCATTGTGGTCTTCTGTGAAATTTACCATGCCGGACTCCAAAAGTCCCATCAGGTCATGATCCATATATTCAAAAACTAGGTAAAAGCTACCTCGGTCCTAAATCAGAAAACAGCGAGCATTTAAGCTTTCTCTGCTTGAAACATAATATCGTTCCTACTCATGCTGAGTATCGAATAGTGAAAAAAGTTACCTTTCTAAAGTCAAGTGCATCTGCTTTGTCTGTAATAATCTCTTTCAAATTCACAATGTTTTTGTGATTCAGCTGTCGAAGGATTTTGATTTCTCTCACAGCAGTAATGGGAAACCCTTCCTTTTCATTCTCTAAGCGCACTTTTTTCAGAGCAGCCATTGCACCTTTAATTCCAAACAAGAAAAGTGGTAAATGGCAAGTCGCAAAAATCGGAAAGACGAATTAAGGAAAATTTAAAATTACAGAGTTGTGCTGTTGTACCACTAATTTTATCCTTTGCCTTGTACACTTGTCCGTAAGTTCCTTCGCCGATCTGAGCAATCATTTCGAATGAGTCGACACAACGATCGCCCCAGTCAGCCAATTCTTTGCGCTTATGAAGAATTTTCGGCTTTAAACACTTTTTCGCTTTCAACTCTGGAGCAAGTAAGAGTTGGCCCTCTGGTCCAACTATACAGGTTTCGAAAACATAAACACTCAGAAATTACAAAAACTCTTCAGCTCACTGACGGGATACATAAAGTGAAACGGTGGTGAATTGATGAATAAATCTATCAGGGATTGTTAGAGAGTTAACGGAGCTACAGTCACATGGGAAAGCAACCTAGCACGGGACTCTCGATTTTAATTTTCCTAAGCGTATCAAGAAATTTATCATTGAAGAAGACAAACCTCTCAAGCAGCTCAGGGCATGCAATTCAAGGAAGATAATTATATTAGTCTACTAATGTGTGAATTGGTTTTGAAAACGGTGTGGCTACAAGCATCACAAACCATCTACAGGTCAGTACAGGTCTACAAATATGGGAAAATAGACTTAGACCTTACCCGGTGGCATCGGAAGATCTTTTGTGATACTCATCACTTTGTGTCGCTTGGTGGACGCCTTTAAAGCATCACTGGCGCCTTGAATTCCATATAAAACTTGCGAGTTGGGAAGTCCAGGCATTAAGTTAATGGTGGTAGTTAAAGCGTTCACGTTATTTTTAATCCCGTCCATTCCCGGTGGAAATGGGAGCTGCATAAGACTAGGAACAGCTGAAGCAGCATTGTTAGGTAATTCAGAGGTGGATGCATCTTCCCCTGCAGGAGGTACTTTTCCACCAGCGCCAAATGTAGTCGTTCCGTCACCGTCAACTGAATCTCCATTTCCGGTTACGCCTTTGGTGGACGTGCCGTCCGATGGGGTCATAGACCTACCATGACTTCCGTGACTGTCGTCATTTATTGTCACTACTTCTGAGACAATTTGTAGGTCAGTATTATTTTCTTGTTCTACGATAACGACGGGAGGAGGACTGGGTGACTTTTCTTTGGGAATTGGACCATGTTGTGCCCTGACAAGTTGTGCAAAAAAACTTGTTGCTGACATCTTGTCCATCGGCTTGTTCTTTTTTGCGGGAGTACTTGTTCCCGAATCTCCATTGTTTCCGTTAGAAGGGCTCTTAGGCGCCCCCGGAACAATTTTCTTCGGTCTACGCGGGTAAAAACGTTTCATGCATGTTTTATAAATAAAGTAAACAAACTTGGTCCGAGCAAAATCAATGCGAGCGAGTAGCAAGTATGAGTGAATTGACTTTCAAAAAAATTATTTCGAAAACACAAAAGAACAAAAAAACTAGAAATACAAGTTTTTACTTACTTGGGACTTTCGGATTCCTTCCTATGACGTTTCTTCTTCTTAGAGCGCCTGTCATCCAATTCAACCACACCAGGAATTCCTTTCTTTCTGTGGAAGTCTGCGGGTGGAATATATTTTTCGTAAGCCTTTGGTGGTAGGGGGGGAGTGTGAGGAGAGTACGGGGGAAGGGGTGCGATTCGTTCGAACTCATGCGGAGGAGTTAGTGTGATTGGAGGAGCTATCCTTCCGGTGAAGGCTCTTTCCTCGGGTGGAGGGGTAATAGGACTTCCTGGAGGCAAATCCTCTACTTGAGAAAGACCAACGGGTGGAAGTGGAGGAGACACTGGTTCCGCTTCTGGAGGAACGGCGGATGCATCATCATCTGAACTTATTGGGCTACCTAAGGCTGCGGGTTCCTTTTCAACCCTAAAATCCGAAAAAGGAGTTGCGAATTTAGAGCAAATTGCATTAATAAATAGTTTTTTCCTGCTATCAAATACATAAGTGCCACCCTAAGACGCAACATGAAAAGGGAGTAGTAATATTGCATACATACATATCAACAAACAGAAAGCGTGTACTTCAGTTTTCAGTACTTGCAAACTTATACTTCTGCTGTCGATGTGTACTGTGTACCTTACTATCCTACAACGCTCATAATATTTAAAAGAAAAAGCTTACCTTGTTCTAGATTTTGATTCTCCAGAGTCGGAATCGGACGCAGATTCGCTCGAGGACGAGCCAGATCTTGATCTGGAACGCTTTCGCCCTTTGATATGAGATCTATCTCGGACTTTCTTAGCTTTTTTCCTCTTCTCTTTGTCTTTCTTCCGTTCCTTGTGTTTCCTCTTTTCTTTTCTTCGCTTTTTCGTTTTACTCCTAGAGCTATGACCGGACTTTTCCGTATCTACAGAATCGTCACCGGAATCCCCATTTTCAGTACTTGTTTTTAGCTTCTTCGCAGGCGGACTTCCGGTCCCAGACTTTTCACCTTTGTCTTCCTCTGAAGGTACATCTTCGTCAGCCGTTGAAGGAACGACAACCCTTGCATGTGTTTTCTCTGAATTTGGGAACAGTGGAATAGGGGCATTTGCTTTGACATGATTGGACGTACCACTGAATGAATCATTTCTTCGTCTGTCTTCTCTACTGGAGTTCCTCGGTCTTTTTTCCGTTGGAGGAACACGACGGTAGTTCGCTTTTTTCTTGTCATCGTCATCGGAAGAAAGTTCTCCTTCGCTGATGGAGGAACTTCGTTGTCGGTACTTCCTATGACTGGATTTACTACTACTTCCGTGTTGATGACTATTAGATTTGGATGGAGTTGCAGCTGTAGCACCACTATGGGACCTGCCACCGCCATTACCAGGTTGAGCCCCTCCTCTGGACGACTTAGATTCACTATCACTTTTGATTTCTCCTGCTTCCGGTTCTGAGAGGCCATCTGAAGAAACCTCGGAGTAGTCTCCGCTTCGTCTTCCCCCGCTTTTATGGGAACTTACAGACCCTCCGGATTCTCTTCTTCGCCTGGGTCGTCTGCTAGTGGTATCTTTAGGAAATCGCTTGTGGTCGGAATATCTGTTCCCAGAACTGAGAGGGGGAGGTGACCTCTCTCTGTCGTAACGAGCATTGTGGCTGCTGCTCCCAAATCGGTCACCGCGATCAGAATTAGAATGTCTGTAGCCACCACTGTTGTTGCTGTGATGCCCGTAACTGTGTCTGCCGGAACTTGGGGCGCTTTCAGAACTATTCCTCCGGTATGCCGGATGATATGGCATTGTTCTAGGACTACGATTAACTGACTAACACCAACAGGAACCGGTTGTTGGTAATGCCAGCACGCCTAAGACGGTGGTGCGAATATACCTATAGACCCACCGTGAAGGTAGGATTTTTTTTAAATTAGTGTAATTAATGTAATATCCAGAACTAGCATTGCAAACTCCATGTAAGTAAATTGCTCAAAGTTTAACTTTCTATCCTAGTAATTCTATAATTTCATAATAATTCAATCCTCTCAGCCAAACGTACTGTGAAGGTACTGACTTTGATTTAACAATACTGAATTGAAACCCCGATCAACAATATAAAAACGTTCAGTTAACAGCACATTCAACATTGACCTTCAATTCAAAATCTACTAACAATCACAAGTTTATGATTTATCGATTTATAATCAAAAGTTAAGTAGCTACTTTCTATTCCTTAACAGACTTCGAATTATCAAAAAACATAAAACACTTCGTTCAACGAAAGTTTCTCTACCTTTCTCTAATTTAATATTTTTTGTAACGGTATCGAATACTTCCCAGACACCCGAAATGACAAACACTGAATAAAAGTGTTATCTTATCATTTAAAAAAGTGACAGGATACTACTATTTCGAGTTCGATAAACTCATGGCGAACTACTATCAACTATTCTAATATTAATATTGATGTTGCTCGATGAAGCTTTAGTTAACAATGTCTTCCCATCCTATCGCAGCCGTCAGTCCTTCACTCGCTCATCACTAATTGACCTGAAAAACAATCAACAATAGAATTATTTTAAATACGTATTTTTCAATAAATTGTCAACATTACACTATAAAACATACTGTCTAAAAGACACAATAATGTAGTCCTAATATAAAACAGTGAATACATCAAATACGTGTTTTCGCAACCATTGTACGCAGTTACAAATCCCGCTACATCCGTAAACTGAAAACAACTGCTCAATCAGGGTTTGTTTTTATTTGTTAGCTTACTTTCCCTTCCCTGATGCCTGAGGATTTGTTACTATCTACGTATGTCAGATGTACAGGTACAGGCCCACACACCACCACCATCCTCCATGTTCAATTTTAACTAGTGATTAGAGCTAAGCTTTTGTAAGTATAAACGAAGAATGTTTTAATTCCTCCAAACACCAAAAGACAAAAACTAACCTCCAACCTCTCTCACTACTTAACTTGCAAATTGCAACTTAAAAACCTTCCTAATTCGTGCACCAGTGACCAGTGCAATAATCAAAAGCACTAATTGGAAAAACATTGAACATCTGCTGATTTGTTATCATTTTGTCAGCCACCCCACCACTACAACCTACAACATACAAGCAACATGTAAGCTAAATCTAAATCTTCAATCCTACATTTTGTCTAATTAAACGAGTGTATACGTATTTAGTTGTAATATAGGATTTAAAGTTAACTCCCTAGTCGAGCTTTAGACTCGTCAGATATTTTTCAGGCTTTCAGTCTATATCAGCAGGATCAGTGCTTTTTTCAAATCAGTGCATTTACTCAACTGTAAACTAGTTATCAACTAATTATTTTTTACCTATAAATTCGCGTCCATTTTCTCTTCCAAGACTATAGAAAATGTTTTAATTGGTAAAAACATTGGAAATCGAGTTGCGAGAGTGGAGTGAATGCCGAGGCGGATGGATTGTGGAATGAAGTGACGGAGAAGGTATCGCTCCTCTCCTCTCCTTCGTCCATAACGAGAAACCACCATGGAACGGATGCACAGCGACATGAATGCAGAGAGCAGCACACACAAAAATGTAGAGAAGAGGGCCACGCATCCATAAGGTTTGCCTGTCTATCTGCCCATGTTCATATTCACACGTAAAAAGTTGGTGGACGATCCGGATTGGGTTCTCTGATTTTTGGGTATATACCTTTCCTTCGTGCATTCATTCTTTTATATACATTCACATTCGGATGAAATTTCTGTATGTGCACGTATCAACCTAAAGTATATTTTAGGTACATTTTTTACCTATATTCATTTACCCTTTTGGTCGTACTGTATGTGCTAATGTATTGGTATGGGAAGAAGAAACGACAGAAATACGACATAATCCTTTTCGCCTTCCTTCTCCTCAAACTCAACCCATTCGCTGCTCTCTATTTTATTATGTAGCTTTATCTGTATGCCATCTTTGTAATAAGGAGAAATATTCTCTCGGATGAAACGGATGAGGAAAAACGAGGTACGATGGTACGAAAGCACACAGCATAGCGCTCTGTATCTACTTCTTCGTTGTAGGGGAGAATGGTGCACTCGTTTTTCTCAGAGTGTGTCACAGAGGACGCCTGACGTCCAAACAAGATGCGAGGAAGAAACAAAGGTTTCAATTTGATGATTGAAAATACAGTGGTCCCAAGGAATTACTTTATTTTTATGTCAGTTTTGTTTGATTTGTGTTGCATATGCTTATACAATGAGGAGAAGACGATACATGATGAAATGGAAAGATGGATGAGGGCTTATGAATATGAATACGCTCTCTGACAAGTGAGTTTGTGAGTTTCTGTGAAGCTCATTTGATGCAACTTCCAATACGCTCCACGCGAAGGCGAGGTCGGGGCTTTGAGGAGTTTCTCTTTGTTCCAGTGTCAGATTTTGAGGAAGGGTGTGACTTGTGGGGTGAGGATTTCAAAGGCTGCAGACTCTCCGAGTTACCGTTATCGTCGTTTAGTATGTAGGAAGGACGACTGAGGATCTCTTTTGGAAGGGATGAAGGTGAGCCTAGAGCATCTTCAAGACGCTTTGGGTATGACTTGGCGATCATGTATTTCTCCTGCCAGTTGGGCAAGGGTTCGTGGTCAAAGCCTGGCCAGCTTGTGTGAACTTCGTGGAACTTGGGCATATGGAAAGGGGTGTAGGCGCGGTCCTTGCTTTCGCCACTTCGAGATTCAGAGGCCTTGTTACATTTCTGGGGAGGAATGGAGAAAATAAACCTTAGAATGTGGAGAGTTATTTTTTAGAGGAGAGGGTAATTATATTTATGTATGTGGTGAGTTGTCTTTGGTGGTGAGCACCTTTTTGCGGAAAACCTTTCTGGAGCTGGACAACTTTGAAGTAGTATCGTTCACCCGAAGGATATTCTCACTTTCTACATTCTCCGATAATTCCGTCCGGCTATTTTCTGGGCACACTGGGTCTGATGGTGGAGGCCAAGGTAAACTGAGCATTGCTGCTGCGAGGGATGGACTCAACTTGGTCATGGAATATCGGGATGAGGAAAGACTTGCAGAATTTTCGACTTCGGTGACTGAACGCCCAGTTTTGTTCCCATCCTTCTCATCTTTTTCTCCTTTTATGTGACGGGATGAGCGAGGAAAGGCGTTTTCACACGCTACGCGAGCGGCTTGGAAGCATTCGTCTTTACTGAAGCGCTTATCCGTGCTTCTCTGATTATTGATGAGCGGGGGAAGTTCTTTGGTGGGCATTATTGGTGTCTTTGAAAACCTTATGTTACTCAAATTATTGTTATGTGTCGTATGCTTGCAGTTTTGCATAAGTACATTTTTTAAATCTGGATTGGAATCTCACTAATATTGACTCGACCCAAAGGTGAAAGGTGCACCTTAGAAATAACCTATATTTATGGAGATACAAAGTCACATGGTGATCGAAAATGCAGTCAATGCCAAGACCTATAGACCGCGCCGCACGTGCCCGAGTGGTGTCCTCTTCGTCATCGATGAGGTGAAAAGGGAAAAGGTGTATAGCCCACGATATGCTTATTGCTTTCTAAAAAATGCATGCAGATACGAAATTGAGATTTACAACCAATCCCAAGATCCAATAATAAAATAGTGCTGATATAATGTCTACGTATATTCATTCAAGATAAGTGTTTTGAATATGTCAATTTTAATTTCAAGTAATAAACTGGTAACCTTGATCGATATTGTAAAATCCCCTGTTCAGTACAGAATGTGGATAGTCATATATCGTTTTAATCGTCATCTACACAGTAGCAGTACGGCTTCATCTTCTGTTCCACACAAACGCTCTGGCCTTCATAGCTATTTGTCCTAACCACATCTTCAGTTAGTTTCCAGCCTCCCTCAGCCAACTGTATCACAGTCGTTTCAAACGCAGCATCACCAGGACTCGTCGTGAACGAAATTTGGAGAACAAGCACTTTCGAATTTGGATCACACTCGCCGTTTCCAGAAACTAAACTAGAATTACTGGAATTTGTGGTGTTATCTTCATTGTAGTCGTACTCTTCACATCCCTCTCGAATGATTTCTTTTGGATCCCATTTCGACATTTCGTCAATAGATTTCAATTCAAGAGTAGCACACGAGCCATATCCGTTCAAGTGCGTATTCAGCGAGGTGACAATAAATTCAGCTGCATCCTTTGCAATATCACTTTCCGTGTCTTGAGGTATTTTTCTGTGGCAAATGCACCAGTGAAGGGGAATCCCAGCCATGAAACAAGTGCGATTTCGACCCAGTCGACGAAATAAACTCGAGCCTCGTAATTCACTCAGATCTACTGACTCATTATGTGGCAACTGCACAACGTCCCTTGGTGCTAATGCAAATAAATTATCGAAATCAAACGTATGATCAATGTCCAAATTTTTGTTCAGTCTGTCTAAATTCATGAAGTCGTAGAGCGTTTTGTGCATGTCGAATGCACTCGTCACAACTTCTTCTCCGTTCCTTTTTAAATTGGAATAAGCACGGGGGTACTTTTTGCGGAACCAGGGCGGAAGGACAATGTAAGCTAGAGGCATTCTGTCTTCCAGCTTCCCCTGATCTGTGCTTCTAATTCTATCCAGGCGACTGCCATGATCCCCTACAAGAAGGAGGGCGGTATTGTTAAGATAATTATTTGTACTTAAATGCCTGAGCAATTGGTAAAGAGGCTCATCGCCCCATCTCATTTTGTTAATGTCGTCGTGGGATAACTTGGTTGACCAAGTAAACTGGAAATAGGGTTTATCATGGAAAGCTTCCGCCATGGACCTGATATTTTCTAGGAGCTTCTCAAAAGACAAGGACGTTCCATAACAATATCCATCCTTGTAGCTATGCTCTTTCTCCATTCGGAGGGAAAATGGTCTGAGATAGTAGTCTGTGGGTGGGCTCCCAAATGCATTTCCCCAGTTCATGTTGAAAATCCCGATGTTGACATTGTCTTCTGAGAAGCCTGTTCTGTACCCATTCCCGGCAAATACTTTCCAGATAAAGGGACATCCGTCTAGGTTGACGTTGTCGGATACACGGCTCTCGTCGACACAAAGTTTCTTAAATTCTTCCAGAGTTCGTCCAGTCAGGAAAGGCACAACGTTTGGAAGAGTGTTCTCAGCTACTTTCGTGTATCCTCTGAGAGGAATCGCAGATAACGTTTGAAGAAGGTATTTATTCGATTTTGGCATTGCTCGAATGAAATTCATTCGCGAGGTGGCATCCAGCCCCAGAATGAGCACACTCATGGAACGTAACCTTTTCTCGGGTGGAGTGAGCTCCTCAAATTCAGCTATCCGATCCTCCACCTGAACTTTCTCGGGGACGATGGAGAAGGCATCTCGGAAGTCTTGCCGAATCGCATCATTTATGCAGAGAACTTCCAAGTATTCAATTTCCTGTGGAATTTGCGTAATTTCAGTCAGTATTGGCTTACAATAATTTGAAGTCCTGTGAACCCATACAAATTAACAATAACTCAACACACGAATACAAATCGTTCCAACGTGTACATTGTTTTAGGTGTGATTTCTGATGTATTTGTTTCACATACCATACACCTCTCTCTCCATTCCTGTGAAATGGCCTGTAACAGCATTCCGCACGAATGCTATCAATCTCCAGGTTTCGCACGAGCAAACTTCCATTCTTCAAGGTGAACGGGGTTTCGTACAAATCGTTGCCCTGTTCATGAGCACAATTTGGCGGATTACCATAACTTATGAATGGTTGAACTTGTTTGGAAAACGGTTTCAAATCCGGGATTGTGCAACGTTTCAACCGAATCCCATGTTGCGGTGAAAACACATCCTCTCGATAGATTCTGCTTGGGCAAACATAAAAAATTAACAGCGTGGCAAGTCTTTTCGAACGTGAAATCAGAAATATATTGCGGATATCATTAAGTGCTGTATAGATACCGGACTTACTTGTACTGCGACAGCCGCTGGTTATGCATATAAAGTCCCGTCGTGGACACCAAACCTGCGACAACAAGGAACACAAAAACGCGCTGCTTGTATAGCGAAAAGCAGTCATAAAGTAGGACGCAACAGTCGACGGTGTCCACTTGTGAATTATTTCTAGATCCTGGAACTCTTCTTCTCCCAGCATTTCCATTACTCCCACCACTTGGAACACCTGCAGCAGAAGACGGTACCGCTATGCTGCTCGTTCTGCTACTGCTAATTGTATACTCATTTCCTGGGGCCAGCAACGGAGCAGAGGATTTGCTCTTTGATGTTCCTCTCTGTTTTTTGCTTGATCGGTATTTCCGCAAAAAGAGCAATTTCAGACTGTTCCTTGCCATGATTTTAGCAAATCCATAATAATTCAGGAAGTTGAAGGAACAATTTATTTTTCCACATTTTTGGCAAAAGCATGATGTTTCTTAACAAAAATCTCAAGTGTAATGTGGGAATTGAAATTATTTAAAGGAAATCGGATCCCTACTACCTCGCTGGACTAGGAGTTCACTCCTCCAGCAAAATAGTTTCATGAATCCTTCATGCGCTAAAAATGATGTCAGGTTCATTTTTCCATGATATGATCTTTCTAGTGACATGGAATGCAAAAGGCATTTAACTATTGGAATACTTTTGTATAGAGTCAAGCCACAAGGTATCGACTTTCAGTGAGAAGCGAGCACACACGAAATCGAAATGCTATCAGAGAGGCAGATATTGTGTTGCGTTTGCCATACCTCGAGAACTTTCTTCCTAAAAGGGCTTTTAGCTAATGCTATTCCAATCTCACTGGACATTTCGAAAGAACGTTCTGTGTTGCTTGCGATTGTGCAAGTACATTATATTTGTAGTCTATATCTGATATGTGTCGGTTGCCACTCATATCATCGCATCAAGTGAAATTGAATATTAATCAATCGGAAATTCGATGGTACTTGTACCAACCAACCCGGCCGGCAAATTAAATTGTGCTCACGATACTAAGTCTAGCACGTATTCACATTCTACAGTTTCATAGCGTCGGTGCCAAGCCTTGTTCACTATACACTTTCATACAAATATTCGAGGATAGCACGCATCTTTATTGATTTCGGAAAATTTGTAGCAATATTTTATACTTCATGTTTGCCTGTTTCATCGCAGCATGTGTATGTAGCCCATTTTTTAACAAGCAAAAATGACAAACATCGAAATACATAAAATGCGCTACATGAAACCTTAACCACAAACCCCAATTATGTCGGTTCTCAAAATGGCTTGGAGAAATATGTGTAAAAGCGAGCGTAATAATAATACGTCAAACATTATTGACATGAATGGATAAGCTGTCGTACCACTGTGTGATGAGTTATTTTGGATCATTTCATTAGTTTAATCATGTCATCAATCTTGAACCTTAAGATGGTCATATGAATATTTTGACTTCGAACCCCCAAATGGGTAAAACTACTCAGCTATATAATTTCAATAAAGTTTACCATCCAGCAACAGTTCCTGTTTTCATGACCAGACTTCCGTCGTCCAAGAGCAAGGGCAAATATGACAATAGGGCTCAAACTACTAACGTATACTTATATAGTTCATGGAATGAAAAGACACGAAAGGCCGTCTGGACAATAATGATCACTTTTGTGGAAAGCATACAAAACAGACCCAAGTTCATGTTTCATCTGTTTGGCTATTTTCGAATGAAGTGTAGTTTGTGTATTCAGGACGAACCTTAGAAACCTTTATGGTTTACCGTTTCATAAGCATACATGAAGCATCCAATATAGTTACTGCATTGTATTGTGTAAGTGGATACGAAGATGAATAGTTTTCGGTATACGCCTTTCACTTGTGCAATTGGTTTTACGGTTTATGGTTACACGTTATACAAGCATTAACCGATCGAGCTAGCCAAACAACCTCACGTTATTTTTTCTTTGATCTAATTGTACGTTTTACATTGTCCAAACAGTCTCAAGTTGTAGGTCATCCTTGAACACATGTTTAAAAGCATTCGGATTTCACTCATGTCGCCGACAATTACTCCATACATGTAACATCTTTCCATTTCCTTATATTTTTCTTTCTTCTTTCTTTCTTGAAAAGGGCTTGACTTTCGAGGGGTGGCGAGGTTATTTTACCATGCACAACTTTTACAAAAGGTATATGGATATGGTGTTAGGGCAGGTATTAGGCAACTGTTTTTGTTAATAAACTACAAAAGTTTGTCACGCGAGGTTGCTTGTTGCTTATTAAACGTTGTTTCAACACGTATGGGGATTAGTGAGGGAATAAAAATGATCGAACAATTCCGTCCAAAGTAGGACAAGGATAATTTATTCATGACAAATTGTCAACGAAAAATTGTGTCAGTAGAACTTTAGTTTTCGAGAGCTTCTACCGTCGAGTGGACACTTTGGCGGTTTATCTGACCTTCATCAGCATTCTTCGAAGATTGTTATTGTTACACGTGTTTGATGTCGCGACAGGTGAGTGAAAGCTTCCTTCATCAAGAAAACAAGATGCGCATATATACATACGTACGATATAATGTGAGAAGCAAGGGCGGCTTGCTAATTATTATTAATTGGTCCTCTAATGTCAATTTCTTCCACTTCCCATGTCTTATGGGTTGAACAGTTGATGAGATATGTGCATGTGTAAATATTTGTAACAGATACATAAAAAGGTATATTATTTGACTAATGTCGATCTTTTTTGTTTATGCAGAAATCGAAATGTCAAAGATATGTATATATTTTCCCCGTCATCCTATTCTTCTATTCGAAATGACGAAGAAGCACGCAAATACGTCTTAATATAGTTTCTGTTGATAAATTTTATCAAACAAGAGCAGTGTATCGCAATATTCGCAATCCTTCAAACACTAGAAAATGTTAGTTCTCAAGATTTGGATGTGTGTATATATGTATTCGTATAACTTTACACCAGGCTTAATTGGCTATTTTTCAACATGTAACCAATAATGTTTTAGATTTTGACAGAAGTAAATCTTCATTCAGAGATTCGTTGAACTTAAATACGTGCAAGGTCGTTTCTGTGTCCAGTTGACGGGTGATATATCTGTGTAGCTTGAAATCTGTGTGTTTTAATGCGAGGATTGAAATGAAGTTCGTGTAAATGCAAACATATTAAATATATTAAAAGTTATGTAAATATTTTGTTCTTATTTGTTCAACACTGTGGAATGTGAAACACCATACCACACTCGACCATGTTCATGAACGGTTTCATTTAGCGACATTCATGGATTTTGGTTTATTGATGAGAGAAGAGAAGACAGTCTGAAGAGATCTGTGTGTGATTGACTTTTTGCCCTTTGCGATTAACATATTGAATGGTCGCGATCGCTCTGCCATTATCAACATGGCTGATGCAGGTTGCATAATTAAAAACAACACAGCAACAGTCCTGCTCCTTATCACTGGCAAAGATTATGATAGAAAAAAATCAAGAAAATGACTTTGATTGTGAATATAATGAAGATAAGCTCAAAGTTCGTTGAACGTGTCAAAGAATCGGAGCAATTCATTTGTATCTATGTACAAAATTATTGGTATCAGTGTTTTACTCACAACGAGTTACAAATTGGGACTGAGGAAACCTAATTGGCCAAACTGAAACTCATTTGGGGTATTTGCAGCAGTTTTGGATTCCACGATGGGAAAACTCGACTCACGGTAGTCATAAAAGTGTCACTTGGGGCAATCTGAGAATGTAGAATAATTACCTAGCGCTATTAAATTTGCAGGGATGTTAACTGGAATGACCTAATTAAGCTATAGAGTGATTTTCAGCATTATCCCACGGTTAAATTCGACGGGAATCGGCTAAATGTGCGAGCCATGGATCAACGTGGATCCCTGTCTAGTCTTACCGAAGAAAGGAATATTACGGCAAACTAATCATATGATAAGCTCTATCTTTTCCATGGACATAATTCATCTGAAATTAAAATTCGTATCCTAATCTTAATTCCAGTGACTTGGTATATGTGTTCTTCTGTCAGCATTTATGCTATTTAAGTAATTTCTGTCAAAATGAGTGTTATAGATTTACACAACGTATACCCGTGCATGTACTAAAACTCCATAATACGCAATACGCAAGACATATACTAGGACAACTCATAGGCAAGGCTCTCCTTGAAAAACTCTCGTTTCTCCAATTCTCCATAAGAGAAAGGAAAGGTTTGTTTATGTATACCAAAGCCAATGTTCGTAGAAACATGGAAATATACCAATATACCAACGCAGTAGACTAGAAGTATCAAACGAAGTGTTTGCAACCCAACTCAGCACAATAAATTTCTCCTCTCACGTGAGCATGTGTTTTAGCCGGAACATCGGGTGATCACAATGAAAAAAGTATAAAAAATACCTTTCCATTGTACAGTTCCAGATGTTGCCCATTTGTGTAGGATAATTTTGCATTCATTGTAAAACAAAACAATAATCATCTATCTCACGACTTCCTCATAGATTATGCGAAACTGTTGTGATCTTGTCCTGTGAAAAGATCAACGAACTTTATACCGGTTCAGATCGTGCTTACAATATACATATACGTAAACCTATTTGGAAGTACTTAAACATTAAATTAGCTACATTTCCTGACGTAAAAGCTTCGTAAACACCAAACGCATCACTTTTAAGCGAATTCATATTTAGTTACAATATCCAACATGGGAAACGACAAGGATTCCAGAGGAGATGGTGCTTCTGACAAGAAAAAACAGAAACAAGTTCGAGTTTGGTGTGATGGCTGGTATGAGACTATATAATTAAATGGAGCATCCGTTTAACGGTAAATGTTCAGACTGGGTTCACTTTTGTGCGCATATTTATAATTTCAGCTACGACATGGTTCATTTCGGCCACGCCAACTCCCTCCGTCAAGCCAAGGCTCTTGGGGACCGTTTAATTGTGGGAGTGCACACTGACGAAGAGATCACGATGCACAAAGGTCCTCCAGTTTTTAACGAAGAGGAAAGATACGAAATGGTACGGGCTATAAAGTGGGTCGATGAAGTTGTCGAGGGAGCCCCGTACGTGACCACTCTTGAAACCTTGGATAAATACAATAGCGACTTCTGTGTGCACGGCAATGATATCACAACAACGGCGGAGGGTGTGGACACTTACAAGCTGGTAAAGGATGCTGGGCGCTACAAAGAGGTTGAGAGGACTCAAGGTGTCTCGACGACGGATTTAGTGGGAAGAATGCTACTTCTAACGAGATCCCATTTCCGGAGAGGAGAAAAGGTAGATTTTAGTGATAAAACATTCCTTTCAACAAAATTATTTATTTATTACTCACACATGTGCTTGGAAAATTGTCAGGAATATACTGTAGAGAAGGATGGACATTCCTCAACTTTGGCGACGGATGCTCAAGCAAGGTCTCCTTGGACAGGAATGTCTCAGTTCTTGCCAACAACGAGGAAAATCCAACAGTTTTCCGAGGGCAAGGAGCCTCCAGTAAGGATTCTCGTGTTTTATTTTAAAGATTTGCGACTTGTAACAATATTTTTCTCTTTCAATTTCAAATACGATGATAATCATGTTTTTTAAAATTCATTTTCCACAGCCAGGTGCAAAGATAGTGTACGTCGCAGGTGCTTTCGATGTGCTACATATAGGCCACCTCAGATTTCTAAAGGCGGCAAGGGCCTTAGGAGACTTTTTAATTGTGGGCTTGCACACTGATCCATGTGTAAACATGTACAAAGGCTCGAACTACCCGATTATGAATCTTCATGAGAGAACCTTGTCCGTGCTTGCTTGTAAATACTGTTCTGAAGTTGTGATTGGAGCTCCATATATCGTGACTCCGGATCTACTGGACCATTTCAACATTTCGGTGGTGGCTCATGGGAAGGCACATCCTCCCAATGATCCCATCTCGGGGGAGGTCAGAGCTTAAACCTTTAATTTGTCGTAACCATCCTCCTCTAATAAATTATTGTCTACAATTAGCGAAAATATTGTTACCTGTGGCGCTTGTTATATTTGTAGGATCCATACGCAGAACCCAAACGGCGTGGAATCTTCCATTCAATAGATTCCGGCTCCGACTTGACAACGGAGAAAATTGTCCAGCGGATCATTGCAAACCGGCTGGAATTTGAGGCGAGGAATGCGAAGAAGGAAAAGAAGGAGTTGGCAATTATTGAAGCAATTAATAAAAGCAACTCCAATGATCAAAGAGCCTAAACCAAAAATATGTACGGATATATTCCTTTTTTTAAATCCTTTTTTCCACATTTACATGGCCAATACATATTATTCCATTTTCCACTTTCGTAGGGATCTAATTTATTACAATAATTTTTTGCCGAGGTAATTTTAATTATCCAAGCGGGGAAAATTAGTGATATGAGCTTGAACAAGAGTTTTATTATGAGTTATTATAATGCAACCGATTAAAGTGAGGGGCGGGGAGATAAATAAATAAACCCCTCACGTTTAAATAACTGCTTAATTACTTAAACCAAAGCAACATACAAAAAAGAAGAAAATACTCTGGAAAAGATTTTAACGAAACTTTTAACCAAAAAAAGTCATTTTAGCTAACTTAAACTACAGAAGGAGACAGCAAATATATATGGACCATATTTAACTTGCCAAGATGCCAGTTTTAGGATATAACTTTCACTTTTAGAATATTTAAAATTACAAGCCGTTTGAGTCACAACCAAAAACTCCCGTGTTTCAATGTAAGTGATTAAGTCAATTTTAAGTCAGCAAAATAAACTAATTACAAAAACTATATACCATTTTATTTATTTATCACTCATATTCCATTTCCATTTGAAATACATCATTCACTATATATCATTATATACTTCGTATGATAACGCATTTAAAACAAAATAAATAAATAATCAAATTATGTAATCAATTATAAATTATACATCGTCTAGTTCTCGTCACTATTAACCTGTCCCTTCGTGAAACCCAAAAACACCTGCTCCAACGACGTTTGCCCAACGGAGTACGCTTCCAGTCTAAATATTTGCTTGGCTTCCTCCATTTTCCTGAACATCTGTCCCCAGGTGATGCCCGCATCGGGGATATGATAATGGACATAGCCTGGATGTACATCCTTCAGCTGGCAACCAGGGAAGTTGCGCTCGATAAAGTTTCGCAGAGGCTGCAACTCCTGTTCCCATTCCTGAAGCTTACCCCTGAGGGAGGAGTGTCGGCGCCCAAGTTCCAGCGATTGTCTGGTCATTCTCCGCTCCTCTCGAGTGGACTCAATTTGGGCGATGAGGGTGTAGCCATCTCCAAACTTGTTTTTCAAGTGTTGGGTGGAGCCCAAACAACGGAACTTGCCATTCACCATGATAGCCAGTTTTGTGCAAAGAGCTTCGCATTCTTCCATGCTTTAGTTGAATGAGGAAAATATTCAGTTTAAACCGTTATAATTTAGAATGGCACAGGTAAAAAGTCAGAATTTCGCATATCAGTTCTCTTGGCTTACCTGTGGGACGTTAACACAACCGAAGTTCCACTTTCTCTCGCATTACTAATCGTGTTCCAAAGATGTCTTCTCGCCACAGGATCCATCCCCGTTGTCGGCTCGTCCAAAAAGATGATGGGCGGATTGCCAACAAGTGCAAGGGAGGTTGATAGTTTCCTCTTGTTACCACCACTGTATGTGCCACAAGGCTTCTCAAGATGTTCACTGAACAATAGATTGGCTCCCAAGATGTCCACCAAACGGTCAATCCTATCCTCAGGAACGCCTCTCAATCTCGCAAAGAGACGAATCGTTTCACGACCGGTGAGCTCAGGGATGATTGCATCGAACTGGGGACAGTATCCGAGAACTCGTTGGACTTGCTTGATGTCCGTTTTCACGCTCTTTGAGTCAATAAATGCGTCACCGACCGTGATTGGGATGTCCCCCGTAAGCATCTTGAATGTGGTTGTCTTGCCCGCTCCGTTAACTCCAAGGAGTCCTTGAGGAAATTCAAAAAGCACCTCGTAAGTACATTATCTTTGACTAGAGGATAGGATACTAGGATGTACATAAATGTGGCATTTATTCATACCGAAGCATTCCCCTTGTTGGACACCAAGACAGAGTCGATCAACAGCCAAAAACTTGTCATAATATTTCGTCAAGTCTCTCAAGATCATGTTATCTGATTTGTAAAGTGAACTAAGCTCAGTGCTTCTTATCCTCGTATTTTCGGCAGCAACGTCGGAATCCTCGAGTGCCATTGGATCTACCTCGTCGTCTGTGCTTTTGTACTTCTTCGCCTCATTCCTAAACTTCATTTTCTCAATGATTTTCGACTCAATTATAAAGAGTATCACGAGACTAACAGCGCCCACCACAAATAGGAAGAGCATATGCCGTCCAATTCCAGGAGCGTGCCAAGACAGGAAGCTGTATGGATCTGGGAAAATGGTTAGAAACCAAAATTTTGTTGGTGAAAATAACATTGCTTTCTACTTCACGGTTGTGATTTTACATGATCTGAATTCAAGTTGACTCACATTTTGTGCAGCATGGATTTTCGGGTAGCGTAGCGCACAGACCCACCAAATCAGCTACATTACCACAAGTCTCATGCAGTACTCGGTTTTGGGCGAGTTGGGAAAGGGAAAATCCTAAGTCGAAGTTTGGAAACAACATAAACGGCCACTCCAAAATGTCCGCAATGTTAGTCACATTCAAACTCTCAATTTGTAAGATGGTAATGGCGAGAATGGTTGCGAGCCCGGTGAGAAAGTTGAAGAAAGTCATTCTCGTGTACCCTGACGATGGCACAGTGAAAAGGAACGAGAAGAGGTACATGAGCGGAATCACTCCCCACCCATACATCAGAAGGACAAAGAGGAAATAGCCTTGCATCTTTGCCGACTTAAAGTCTTCGGATTGGAAGGCGAGAAGAACGATCATCAGAGCAAGGCATGGGATGATAAAGTTGACAACGTCGAAGAGAAAGTGAGCCAACCAGAAAATGGGGAATTTCACTCCGGAAACGTATTGCAAGTGTTTCGCCTTAGTTTCCCGTTCTTTGATGATAAAGACGACGAAGCTGGATGCGAGGAAGGACATTCTGGAAACACGAAATCGGTACACTTTTTCATTTCCACTTATGAAAGATGGTTGACACATATTTCGTACATATTTTAGATTATAATTCCGCATACCCAAAGGCGACATTGAATCCAACTTGGAACCCGTCCGAAGCAGCACCCCCAACGCTGTCAATTTCATCCATCGTATTGAACGGAAGAGGAAAATTGGACACGGAAATGGTGAAGTCGTCATTTTGAGTAACTTCTCTCAGGATTGCGTTTGAAATTAAGTTCAAGGCAACAGGTGGGGCGTGGTATGGCTGATTATTGAAGTAGCCTACAAGGTCGGTATAGGCGGCATCTTTCGCCTCCATTCCCACAATGTATTGGAAATTGACTCTGGGCAGGTTTTCCGTAGACTAGAGACATTTGAAATGGTAAAAATTACGTCTCCCAACTGAATTCTTTTTTGAACGTTTATAATTTGCACTACCTGTGTAAGTATGGCTTCAGTAAAGTTTGCGACAAGTTCTGGCCTGGCTCCCTTTGCCGGGACTACTTCTTGATATTTCTTGCAAAGTCCTGTATCACCCGGGCATTGAATTGTGACAACGGGTGTGCCAAGTTGATCATATTTCTATAAAACAACAGCGAATCATTATAAAAAGCTGTATAAAAGTTTATACCATAAAAATGATGTAAACTCGAAGAGAAAAAGCTTACACTCAAATCCAGTTCCCGTTCCGTTGGAGCGCTTTCGTCCGGTAGGGTTTTTAACATGACCAAGGTAATGAGGAGGATCAGTACAGGAATCACAACTTGAGCAAACATGAGCAACTTGTTCCTGATGGAGTACAAACACTTTTTCACGACCATTGCTCTGAGTTGCTGGAACGCTAGCGCGAATCCTGTAGTTTTCGCGTCCTCGTTGTGGTGTAGATTGAATTCGGAACCTGTTTGGAGGGTCTCCATACTCACTTTAACAGAGTTGTTGTTTCCTGTCAGTTCAGCCTTTTGCCTGTTCATTTCCTCCTCGACCTGCTTTCCAACACTGTGTCCAAAGAAGTAAAAAACGGTTTAGTTTAGAATTGAAATTTTATGAATTCATTTTATATTCGTGAAGTCTGCGACACATACCGCATAAAAACTTCCTCCATCTGAGTGATGGAACAACCATAACTGGCGATTCCCAACTCCTGCTTTCTGCTTTCCAATTCCTCAAACATTTCCGGGAACATGTACGACTTCTCGTCGGGCAATGAGTAGCTCAACTCAGCTCCCACATTTTGATCAACGTTCACTTCTGGCATTCGCTTCTGCAAAAGACGGGTGACCTCGTCAACTTGACAATTGGGTTGTTTCACGATAATTAAATGATATCCTCCGCCTGCATTTGAAAAGTAGTCACATAAAAGAATTTTAGTATTTCAAATATTCAAACCAACCCGATATAAGCAATTATTCCAAAGCTATTTACCGTATTTCTTTTTTAAGAATAATGAACTTCCACAACATTGCACTTGTCCTTCGGCCATGATTGCCACTCTGTCACCGAGAAGGTCGGCCTCGTCCATAACTGTAATTTTCAAATCGACCTTTACAACCTAATCGACATTTAAAATTAATATAATCTATGGCCAATTCAATTAAAATTACAATGTGTGGAGAGCACAATCGTTCTGCCTTTCTTCTCACTCGTGATCAAGTCCCATGTCCCTCGCCTGGCACCAGGATCCATTCCACTGGTCGGCTCATCAAGTAATACAACCTGACTTCCACCAACTAAAGCAATTCCTACGGACAGCTTCCGTTTCATTCCTCCAGACAATGTTTGCGACTGTGCATTTCTCTTGTGTTCGAGCATTAGGGCTGCCAACATTCGGTCGACTTCTTGTTTCACGTAAGTTCTGTCATGACCTTTGAGCTGTAAACACATATCGCATCGAATTAAAACATGATTCACAGCAGGCATTCCGTCGAAAATTTGTGTGAGAATGTTGTAGTACCAAGCAGAAAAATGTTAAATGCTCCTCCACCGTCATTTCGTCAAAGAGAACATCGTGCTGAGGACACAATCCCAAACTGCCACGGACAGATTTAATGTTATTCCGAATATCAAAACCGTTCACAAGAGCGGTCCCACTTGTGGCTGGAAACAAGCCCGTTAGCATGCTCATTGTTGTCGTCTTACCAGCCCCTTCAATTCAAAATCATCCATCATATAAAATAGTTCAGATAATTTATGCCTGCATAACATAGACAAATTATAAGGAGAAAAGTTTATATGTACCATTATGCCCCAATAGTGCTGTAATTTGGTTCTCATAAAAGTTCAGGTGCAAGTCATTCACAGCCACTTTCTTTCCAAAGATTTTCGTCAGTCCCATAATCTGAATGCCAGCCCTCGTCTTGGGCTCCTTCTCAAACAAATGTGCATTCTTTGTTTGGTGGGTGCCAATTGGTGGTCCAACCATTTCATCTCCATCACGCGGAGAGTCACACCAGTACCATTTCTGACGTTTTCCAGAATAATATTCATTATTGTTAACGTTAATAAGTGGAGTGGCTTCATCATCATCTTCCAGAAGACGAAGAGTACGCTTACGACTACGACATACCGTAACGGGGAAGTACCAGGGGAGGGGTACTCCGTATTCTCCAGGAAACACAGCTTCAATGTAGAGCGCAGCCAGAAGGTAGATGATGCCGTCAAATGCAAGCATTAAAAGGATGTCCAACATGCTCAAGTTATCATCGGGACTGGCTCCTTGGGAAATTGTGTCCCACTGAATTCCAGCTCCGGTTCCTTCGAACATGGTGATGATTTGGCAGCCAAATGACATTCCGGTGTTGCTGAAGATGCTCATTCCAAGTTTTGTGGATTTTGACAACGTGTCATAGCTGCAATTGTGAAATGTTCAATTCATTCATGTTCTTTAAACCTGATTCAAGCTATAATTATGACTTATGCCACATGGATTTGGAGCATGCGAGTTGTTACTTACCGAGGTTGCAAGAAGAGATATGGGAAATACGTCACAAAGAAGATAACACCGGATGCAGTTGATGCAGAATTTGCTGTAAAGATTTAACAAGAAATCTCAACTATGCGCTTTCGTCATCTACCTTCGCCGTCGTCATTTCAACTTGGCGAGGAACTCATAAACCCACAGCGCATGTTTTAGAAGTAACATTTAAGTACCTTGAGAGAACAAAGTTGAAATAAGAAACCCGAGCGTGATCGTGCACCACAAGTATGCGAGAAAGAAGATAAATAGCAACGACGCATCGGCATACGTAATTACTCCCAGCCCTCCATCGTAAATTTTCAGCTGCAAATATCATAAAAAGTCATCAGTCAAGTGAGTCATTTTAGAATTAAGATTTTGAAGTGCAAAATGAGTCACCTTAAAAAGGACGGTCATGAGCGTGATAGAGATAAAGAGGAAAATGAAGGACTTGGTGAACCAAGCACTCCAATGAAGCCAATTCGGGAGTCCCATCATCTTCATCGACTCCTTCAGCCTCTTCTCCTTCTCGTGCACAACCGACTTGGCAATGTTGATAATCGGGTAGATGAAGCTGAGCACAAGGAAGAGGGGCAAATTGTTCTGGAGGGCGATGATAAAGACGTCATCATTGTACTCGGGATACGGGTAGCGACTCAAGTTGACAGTGTATTTGTCGACTTCAGTTTCAGGATCTGTAGACCGGACACGGGCGATGGAGTTCTCAATCGCGTGCTGCAAGTACAGGAATCCTTCTTGCCAGTAGCCAGGCTCACCACCGTGCAGCGGGACAATCACGTCTTCGTAATACTCTTTCTCATTGTTCTTATCGGCGTCCTCTTTCACTGGTGATCGAGGACCTGGGACTTGAAATACTGAGTAGAGCAGTTCCGTCATCCATCTAGGTGGCCCTCCAAATCCACCAGCGCCGTCTTCGGCGGTATGCAAGCTGGCAGGAAACCGAATGACATACTGGAAATTTCCCCAAAAATATTGGTAGGGTTAAGGTGTCGCAATATAACACAAAATTGGCATGCGTGGTAGTTGCTCAGGAAAATTACGTTTATATCGTGAACTTCTATCCCATCGGGCACGCTGGGATCGCCATAACTCTTAAATACAACTGCAGCCAATACAGGATTTGTATTATTGCGATCCTCCCGATCAGTTGGATATACATATTGAAATTTGTTTTTATTCGTTTTGTAGTCATTCACCAAACTCTCTTCGTCTGGATATGGTACAACTGCAGAGAGATGTTCAAATATTATTAATTTACATGAAGCTGAAATTAGCAAAGCTTTCCTTGTCCTCTCCTCAAGCAATACTTACACTCGTATGGTTGGACAGGAAATGGACCAGTGTCTCTATTGAAATATCTTTCTTTAACTGCAGTCATTAATTTTTGAACTGCAAGCGTGTCTGGTGCGTACAGGATGTATTTCCTAAAATTTTCAGCAAACTTGTTGAAAATTATGACACACATTTAAAATTTGTATTTTCAAATGCGAACATCACATAAATGCCTATAATGCCTACCCTCCTTCTGCAGCCGTTAGTAATGGATCGTTAGGACGAAATTCAGGGTAAACCTGGACACCCTTTCTATCCGCCGAAACTGCTCCTCGGAGTCCGACTAAGATCACGGTGAAGAGGACTGGAACAAGAATCTCCACAACAGTCTGCAATTTATGTCTCTTCTGGAGAATATAATTCTTCCAGAGGAGCAACCCGAACTTTTTTAATCCATCCATTTCTCAAGTTTTTGGCACACTGTCTCCAGATTAGTGCATTGAAAATGCGAGAATTTTTTGAGGTAAATGCTACTTCTCTCCTGCAAATATATATTTATGCTGGCTGATTTTAGAAAAATCAGGCCCACACCCAGTGACTCCTTTGTTTGAGACAACAAAGACAAAAAACCGATGTCTGTATGTTGACCAAACCTAATTGATTGTGTAGAAAGCAAACGCTTTCCCTAGAGTTTTTATATATTTACACTCTTCGGCAATGGGTCAGACACCATTGACTCATTAATGGCGTAAATGACTCTGGAGAGGTCTATTCCAATCCAGCACTCCTAAGCTCGGATTTTCAAGGTCTGACATAGGCTAAAATTGCATTTCACTCTCGAGAGAGTGAGCAAATATTAGGGGGAGAAGATGATAAAATCAAATATTAATGTAGTGTATTAGCAAAGTGGGTGAGCGTGAGCAGTACGCGCATGACTATGTATGAGCTTAATACGTGAGAGATGACTAATTGGTAATATATTGCATTGTTTCTTATCGGGTATCAGTCATTTCAATCTCAACTAACGATTCCAGAATGGATATTTTTATCAGCAAAGATTGGAATTCACTTTTTTATGTTGCATCACACTCCTCACATTATCGCATCTCGCATCCATCTGTGTGGTGTCGCCGTCATCACCATCACCCTCACCTTGATTAAATGTCATGTTTGCACAATGATATTGTCATTTCGTATGTACATCAAATAGCGAAGATACATGTTCTGAGGTATATCATATCACCACAATTATTGTAAGTATGTTTCCAGCTCCAGCCTGGACAATAATTTCAAAATGCAGTTACAACTAGGGGGCCATAATTTAATGACGTCATGTCGAAGGGGGGTAGGGGGGTCTCGAGTTCAAGTGACGGTCCTATCCTGTAAT